>LDOQ01000311.1:0-81637 GCA_001887945.1 Spraguea lophii | reverse complement strand
TTAAGTTATAAAGTAAAAAGATTTCAGAAAGAATCTAAAAATGCTTTTAAAGAAGATAACGTAAAGAATATGATATTCATAGGTATTATTTTTTTAATAATATTTATTTTATATTATATTTTAAAATAAATGTTATTAAAAAAAGAATGAGTTCGGATAATCATCCAATGTTAAAGAATAATTCCAACAGTTATAATTTGGTGAAGATATATTTATTTTATAAATTGAACTTTTAATAAAAATTTATAAATGAATAATTTCAATTCAATTAGATTTTTATATTTTAAAACTCCTTTTTTTTAAATTGAACTTTTATTTATGAAAGTTTCCTGATTAGTTAAAAATTATAGTAATTCGAGATTCTTGGTTCTTAAATTATATTTTGACCTGTAATTGCTGGATATTTGATGGGTTTATTAATCTCGCATACATTAGACTTCAAATATTAATACCACGCGTATAATACACTTTTCTGCGAATGTTTGTTTTATGTCAACTATGACGTCTTTCATAATCTATCATCTAGTGAGTCAAAAGCCTGTAAAAAGTCATTTTATAAATTTGATCAGACATTCTTTTATTTGCACAATAGATTGCGTATAAGACGTAATATTATGTTATTTTTCTCGTATTTATTTTGAATTTAGAATGATCTCAAATCATGAGTTTCGAGTGTTGTTCGGCAAAGAATCTTTATCATTGCTCTGTTCTTCCTTCTATTGAATTAAAGAAATAAATTTCATTTATAAAATATGTCTAATGTTATACATTCCAAATAAATTATAACATTTTGTTACCATTATTTTTTAATCCTTATGATCATTATACCACGAAACTCTACTTACGCTTGTAAATTACGTATATTTGAAGTAAATAATATTACGTGTTGTAGTTGGCTTAATAAAATATTCTTGTGTTGAACAATACTCACATTAATTTCTTTCTAAAAAATATTTTTGGTATTTTCAGTTTTTTTATTGAATTCTGATAATATTTATTTCATTTCATTATTTTTTTCCATAAGTAATTCATTCTTCGTAGTATATATAAATATAAAGTAATCTGTTTATAATTTTTTCTCCGCAGATTTTTATCTTTATTTTCATCAGGACTTTAGAATCATCAATTAACAATTTTATTTTTTTTTAAATGAAATTTTTTATTTATAGAAGTTTTCTAGACGGCTACAGTCTATAATGATTTATGTCTTTTGATTCTTAAAGTATATTTAAGCTTGTACTAACTGGTTTCATTACAAATATGCATTAATTTTATCTTACATTATACTCCAAAGTGTTAGGATTTTACGCATGATACACTTTGCTGTTTCCCCTCAATTTCTTATAGATTTCTCATTTCTTTCTTGACGTAATATTGATCATTCCATGAATCATAATTAATAATATATAAGATTTTATTTTTCTATTGATTTTTTATAATTATAACATATCAGAATGTAAATCTACATTGTATTTAATTAAATAAATTAAAAAAAAGTATTTTTTATTACAACCACTTACATATTTATTTTATATCTTAAATAATACTTGATTAGGAAATAGTATATTTCTATATTTATTTTGTATATAAGAATTTGTTGTGATTATATATTTTTTGAAATATATAAAAATATAAAATATATTAAATAAAAAAAATAATTTTAATTTTTTATCGTTCCATTCAAGGGTAAAAATATTTTTCTTTAACTAGAAAAATAATCATTTCGTAAAAATAGAATCTCTTTTTTGTTTGAATTGCATTTTTGATATTTTGAAATTTTAGAATACTAAAATGATTGATATTTAATCATAACAACATATTTGACAGTAAATTCAAACTGAAATAATAAAAAAATAAATTTTATTTTTCAAGAAAATTATATTTTAAAATTTACACGTCATAAAACATCAAAAATAATATTTTATTTGAAATTATAATATGTAAATATATGTTTATAAAGTTGATATTTTTCGAATTTTTACATATTATAATTCTCCTTTTAAAAAATCAATTTTTTAAGTCAATATTTTTTTCTGTATAAGAAAAAAAATAAATATACCCTATGGCTGATTACGATAGCACGGAAAATTTTCAAGCAAATTTACCAACAGAAATGGAAGTAGAACAAAGTGCCCAAAGAACATCAAACAAAACTTTCGGTATTATCAAAGTAGCAGGAATAGAAACAAAGAAGATTTTATTTTTATGTCTTATTTCATTTTTGATCTGTTTCGTATATTCTATTATGAAAGAATTGAAAGACGCTTTTGTTATTGTTAGACAAACACCAGCTTCTATAAATATATTGAAGTTATTTTATGTACCACCAGTAGCTATTATTGGTGCATTATTGGTTCAGAAAATGCTTGTTAGTTCTGATAACAAAACAATTTTGAAGAGAATGCTTATGTTCTTCGCTGCCATTTTCATTTTATTTACCATATTGTCTTTACCATTTGTTAATCTTGATTTTAGCGGACAAAGCACTAAAGATATGCTTTCTGATGGAAAAATGAAATTTAAAGGAACAGAATCTGTTGTAGCTGCTGTATATACAGTTATTTCATGGACATCGACTTTATGTTTTGTTTCAGCAGAAATATATGGTTCACTCGTTATGTCTTTATTATTATTTTCATTTTTGAATGATATCTGCCCTATAAAACAGTTTTTAAGATTTTTGCCTCTTATATTGATATTTGCAAATGTTTCATTGATTTGCTCTGCTGGATCATTATACGTGCTCAAAACTTTGATCAATAATCTTTCATTTAGAAACAAGCAATACCTTTACTCAGGATTATTTTTGATCCTTGCATTAGTATGTATGCTTACATGGTTAGTAATAACAATTTTGGACAATGTTGTTTTATCCAAGCCAATGTTTATTATTGAAAATCCTGTTAAGAAGAAAAAGAAAGGTAGCGTAGCATATGGTGAAGGTTTCAAAACAATGTTTAGCTCTAAATTCCTTCTTGCTATGTGCATAACAGTTTTGTTTTACAATCTTTCTCAGAACATGGCTGACAGTTCATATAAAAGTTTGATGTTAATACAAAAAAACTTAAAGAATATGGATGAATCATATATTATGAAAAACCAGTGTATTTCCCAGATAGTTACCGCTCTATGTGTTATAACACTCCTTATTACACCATTTTCAAGAATAGTCCAATTAACCGGATGGGTTGTTTCGGGTATGATAACACCTATTTATATCGCAGTTATTGGTATCACTGCATTCTTTTTAGCCCTCTATAACACTGGTTCAGTTGGTAAGAATGCGTTCGGTTTTATTAACACATTTATTCAGGCTCATCCATTCCTGCATAAAATGAAAAAATCTACAGATAAATATGCTTTATTTGACAATGAAGAATTTTTGGGAATGATATTTATATCTGGTGGTTATAAAGTTATGAAGTATGCATCATTTGATATTTGTAAGGAAGCAATAAGTATGAGAATAGACCCACAATATAGATCTCAATTTAAAGGTATTTATGATGGAATGTGTGGAAAGATGGGTAAAATGCTTGGATCAATTATTGGATTCATTATTACAATACTTTTCAATACCCAAGATGTCCGTGAAGCATCTTTCGTTTATTTGATAATATCAATGATCTTTGCAGTTATTTGGATTATAACCATTATTTATCTTGGAAGAAAATACAATGACTCTGTTGCAAAGAATAAATTCGTTGATATTGATATCATCGGTGAAAAAGATCCAAAAAAATTAAATCTTTAAAAAGATTATTTTTATTTTTTTTTGTATTATATTTTATACGCAAATGATATTTTTATCATAAAATTTAATGTAAAGCTTTTTCTTACTCTTTGTGATTGTTTCATATTTTTTTAAAAAACGAAACTTTTTAAAAAGATATGGATAATTCAATGAATGAATTTAATTATAATGAAAATTTGCCATCGGAAGAAGAAATTGAAGAGGATGCAGAACGAAGATCTATGTATACATTTGGTATATATAAAATAGCACGGGTAGAAGATAAAAAATTTTGGATGATGGCAATTGTTTTTGGCTTGATTTCATATGTTTTTAGTATTATGAAAGATTTAAAAGATACATTTGTAATTGTGAGACAAATACCAGCATCTATTCATTTTTTGAAATTATTTTATATTCCACCAATTGCTATACTTGGTACTATTCTTATACAGAAAGCTTTAGTAGATTCAGATAACAAATCTATTTTGATGAGAATGTTGCTTGGATTTGCTGTATTTTATTTTTTATTTGCAATGGTTTCTTTACCACTGCCTTTTCCTGTAGAGATTAATACTGATGGATTGAAAGATACATTTGCTGACGGTAAAATGAAATATAAAGGAACGGAATCGATATTAGCACTTCTTTTGACATTTTATTCGTGGACATCAACCGTTTTATTTATTTCATCAGAAATATTTGGAACTCTTGTTTTATCTCTTTTGTTTTTATCTTTTGCAAATGATATTTGTCCAATTAATGAATTTCTAAGGTTTCTACCTCTTTTATACACAATATCAAATCTATCTTTAATATTATCGTCTATTTCGCTCTATCATATAAGTAATTTTCTAAACACATTTTCTTATAGAAACGGAAGAGTCATGTTTTCTTGTTTATTTATAATACTTTCCGGTCTATGTTTAGTAGCTTATTTTTGTACAGTGATATTAGATCGTAGCGTTTTATCAAAACCGATTTTTATTGTAGACGGTCCACAAAAAAAGAAAAGTAAGCAAAAGATTTCGTTTAATGAAGGTTTTAAACTTATGTTTACTTCCAAGTTAGTTTTATCTATCTGTTTAATTGTGTTATTTTACAATATATCACAAAATATGGTTGATTCTTCCTATAAAAGTTTATTAAGAGTAGAAGCTGAAAGATTAGGAAAAAATGAATCATTTGTTATAAACAACCAATGGAGATCCCAAATGACTACTGGTATCGGTTCTATTATTCTACTTATAACACCATTTTCAAAAATTGTGCGTACTGCTGGTTGGATAGTAGCAGGAATGATAACACCAATATACGTTGGAGTCGGGTGTTCCTTTGTATTCATCTTAGCTGTATATAACACAAGTATTTTAGGAAAAAATGGAATAGAATATCTTAATGGGTTTGTTCAAGCAAATAGAATAATTCATTCCATTTTAAATTCAGATGATGCATTTCTTACATTTAAATACGAAGTAATAATAGGAAGATATATTTCAGCTGGATTCAAAATTATAAAATATGCTTCGTTTGATATTTGTAAAGAAGCTATAAGCATGAAAATTAATCCTAACTGTAGATCCCGTTTCAAAGGTGTTTATGATGGGATATGTAGTAAATTGGGGAAATCAATGGGTGCGATGTTATCGATTTTAATGACTATGGTTTTTTCAACTACTGATGTTAGAGAAGCATCTATTTTTTATTTTTTATTTTCTACGGTAATAGTATTGGTATGGGTATTTGTTGTAATTTATCTTGGTAAGAAATATAATGATTCAGTTACCAATAATTCTTATATAGATATAGATCTTTTTCAAAAAACAGCTTAAAGAAAAATTTTTATTATAATCAAAAATATTTTGTAAAATCATATAAAAATATAGAAATAAAATTTATTATACCAAAAAACACTCTTCTTTCATCTTTTTTGCTATTCTCCTCATTTTATTTTGTATAGATCCCGGATTTGCACCCATTACCAATCTACATATACCATCTTTCGCCAATTTAACACCCTCTTCAGATCCTAAAATATGAAAAGTATCATTTTTAATAACAATTTTAGTTCTAGATGATTGTTCAATCTGTTCTTTTATTTTTCCTTCTCTACCAACAACTCTTCCAACTGCTCTTTCTAAATTATGCCCACTTAATTTTTTTATATCTTTTACAGTAAAACTGATATTAACGGCACATTCTTCTTTGAGAGCCAAAATAGCCTCTTGTGGTGTAAATCCCAATAAAATAAGATTTATAAACATTTTACCTTTCTCTAAACACATAATATTTTCATTGTCTATTGCTAAACGAAGATCTATTGATGGAATAGATAAATTCATTCTTACTTCTAAATTTGCAATAGAAACAAGCGGTGTATAAATATCCATCCATTTCTTTTTTAAATAATTAACTTTTGGGATTGGTACTTGAATACTAGCAATTTCTCTTTCGTTCATGGGTAAATAAGATTTTTAGTAAAAATATTTTTAAATAAAAAACATTTCAACAGAAATAAAAATGTTTATTTTTAAAAATATTTTTAATTATAATGTAATTTTATTCACGTTTATTATTTTTTATTCTACATTTCTTCATTATAATCATTTTTAATTCTTTTTATAAGCGAAGTTTATAACGATAAATAACAATGATGCTTATTAGATATTAGTAATTATATGAACTTATTAATTAGCGAGATATGGTAATTTATGTTATCTAGAAAAAATATAAAATTTTAATTGTAATTATTTTTCTATACATTGCCCAATTATTTATATTTTACAAATATCTCAACGAGACTAAAATAATTATTCTATTAAAAATATGTTTGTTAATATTTTATTATCAACAAACATTTTTTTATTCTTGTAAATGTTTCTACAATAATTGACACTTTCTATTTCGAGATTTATATTTTTATATTTTTTTTCTCTAGGTAATTTTTATTTCATACCCTATGGGAATTACTGGTCTACTTCCTTTGATAAAACCTATATTGATAAAAAATAATATAAAAAAATATAAAGGATATAGAATTGGAATTGATGGACATGCATGGTTACATCAGCTTGGTCCAATTATTGCACAAGATCTTTATTATAGAAAGACCACCGATAAACATATTCATATTATTAAAAGAAAATTAGAAAATCTAATAAATTTAGGTATAACACCGATAATTGTTTTTGATGGCGATTGTCTACCCTCTAAAGAACATACGAATGTTTCAAGAAGAGAACGTAAAGATAAAGTTTTGGAAGAGATAGAATTAAAATTATCTCAAGGAAAGAAAAGTGAAGCCAACGAATTGATGAAACGATGTGTCAGTATTACCCCTGATCTAGTATCTTCTTTAATAGAGCGTTTGGATTCAGAGTACATTATTTCACCTTATGAATCCGATGCACAACTTTCTTATTTGCAAAAAATAAAATATATTGATTGTATTCTTACAGAGGATAGTGATATGGTGGTTTATGGATGTGATAAAATTCTTTATAAATATGATGGAATGTATGTTATGGAATATGACAAATCCAAACTTATAAAGGTTTTGGATCAACATTTTATTAATAATATGCTTGATATATGTATTTTGAGTGGATGTGATTATTTAAAATCCGTACCGGGCATAGGCTTAAAAACAGCTCATAAACTCATGAAAAAACACAATGATGTAAATGCTATTATTGAAGAATTAAAAATAAAAAAAGAAGTACCAGAAAATTATTATAAAGAATTTATTAGAGCAAAAATGACATTTATTCATCAAGTAATTTTTGATCCAATTTTGAACAAAAGAAAATATCATAGTGGAGAAATGATGGAAGGATATATATTTCTTGGATTGGTAGATAAACATAAACCAACAATAATAAAAGGTTTAGATGAATTAAACGATAGCGTAAAAACCACTGAAATTAAAGTATCTAAAGAAAAAATACTTAAAAAAATAACACCAGTAACAAATGTAGTGAAAGATATCCTAAGAAAAAAAGTAAAAAGATCAAATAAAATTCAATAATTTTTATTAAAATTCTATTTTTTCATTTCACTATAAGAGAAAATTTTTTATAATTACGAGAAACACCATATGAACTATTCTTTAAAGAATAATTATATATAAATTTTTTTCATGGTCCTTTGCGAGTTTTAAACGTCGTTTTAGTTTATTCAAAAAATAATATTTAATTATTCTTCGATTTATATGTGTAATAATTTTAAATAGTTTTTTTTCAATATTTATTATTTATAAAACTTTAATTGTTTCTAAAGCACACTGTCAGTTATACGATTTAAAGTATCTGAATTATTTTTTACAAAGAATAAAAATTTGTTTACCAAAAATCTTTTAATATAATATATTTTATTAATAACACATCCTAAGTTATAAATATAAAATAAATATATTTTAATAAAATAATAAATAATATATTGGATATTTCTAAATTTATGAATTATATTTTAATTTAATGATATAAATTTTATATTTTTAGAAAATATTCTAAACGAGAATAATACAAAATATTTATTTAAATAAATAAACTTTATTCTTTGTATTTTTATATATTTATTATTCTAATATATTTTTTATATTTAGAATAATTATTTCATTATGATTTTTATAGATTAATCAAGTTAACATATATACAAAATATATTTTGTTATTTATGCGAGATTATGAGAAGAAGAAAAATGATGTTACTCCAGAGGAAGAGAAAATGTATTATTTTGTAAATAAAAGTAGTATGCGAATGGAAAAAGATATTACGGTGGATCTAATTACATATTTAGTACGTAATAATTTGTATAATGGAAGGAAGAGGATGAATTGGAAGAAAATTTCTTTAATTATTGTTATACTAGCTATTATTATTGGAATGGTGTTTTATTTTAATAGTGATATCAATTCAAAAGAAAATTTTAAAAGTGTGGATGATGTTTCTGTGTATGCAAATACAGGGTTTTTTGGAAAAGAAAATGTTTTCGATTTGTTTGTAGCTAGAATATCTAGAATGATTGGATTGATAAATTTAAACGATAAAAAATTATTGAGTTTTAAATTAACTCCAACTAAAAAGAATTTTTTATTATACGGATTGCCAGGAACAGGAAAAACTCTTTTTGTAAAAAAAATGGCATATCTTTTAGATCAAAATTTACGTCTTGAAAAGTATATGCAACAAAATAAAATTGTAAATCTTTCAAGTGTGGATATTATGAAGAAAATTTATAGTATTTCACCTAAAGTAAGATTAATATGCATACAACCGTCTTCATTAAATGATAAATATGTTGGTCAGACAGAAAAAAATATAAGAGAATTATTTGAAAATGCAAAGACTGGTAATTATGAAGTCACAATAATTTTTATCGATGAAATAGATTCATTTTTTGGAGAAAGAACGAAAGAAGGTACAGAACATTCAGCTAACGTAAAATCTGAATTTTTATGCACTTTAGACGGAGCTAGGACGGCACTTTCTGATAAAGTATTTGTTATTGGTGCTACCAACTTTGTCGATAAAATCGATGCAGCTTTTCTTCGAAGATTTTCCACAAAAATAAAATTTAATCTCCCAGATAAAGATGAAAGAAAATTATTAATTGAGAACTTTCTAGCTTACAATACAGCATTAATATCTAAACGAGAAATAAATAAGTTAGCTTCTATCAGTGAAAATTTAACACAATCCCAAATATCTAGAATATTTTCAGATGCAACAGATTTATCAGATTCGATGACATATTCAGCTACATTCTGTCAATTAGAAAAAGCTTTTAATAAAGCAAAATACAAAGGAGATTTTAAAGAAAAGGAGTTGGCAGATGAAAATACAGATATTAATGAAACAGAAAAAAAATATCTCTTTTGCCAGAAACTTAATCTATGATTGATATCTACTGCTATTTCTCAATCATAAGTTAAAATAAAAATTATTTTACAATAATAAATCTTTAGCTTTTTAAACATATTTATTTTTATGATAAAATTTTAATAAGCACTTTCCACTTTAAATTATAGTTTAGGCTTTATATGGATTTATCTGTTGGTTTTAAAACTTGAAAACTACAAACTAAATCTTCATCAACGTTCATTATAGCACCTGCATTATCAAATTCACCACAATAATTTGGAGCAGAAAAGACTGTGACTAATCCTCTATTTGCAAAAAACTCATAACCTTCTTCAACAACCTGGTGAGCTCTGCATATAAGATCAATTTCTAATTTTTCTAAATATTCTTCTACAATATCAGTACCAAATGATACAGATACACCTCTATCATTTTCTCCCCATCCTTTGATAGATGGTTCAGGGTCACTCCATAATAAATCACAAAGTAAACCTGATTCTGGGATATCTGTAGGTCTTCTAATATTTTTAATCTGTTCTATTTTCTTCAGTTCTGGAGATATTCCACCATGCATACATAATATCCTATCTTCAACCAAAGCAGCTATTGGTAAACAGTTAAAACAATCAGTAAATTTTTTCCATAACTTTCCACCATATCTTCTTTTACATTCATCATAAAATCCATATATTCTATTTATACTAGCACATTCGTGATTACCTCGTAACATAAAAAAATTATTTTTATATTTTATTTTATAAGCAAACAAAAGGCATATAGTTTCCAATGACTGTTTACCTCTATCTACATAATCACCCATGAATAAATAATTATTCTTAGGAGGAAAACCTCCATATTGAAACAACTGTAACAAATCTTTATATTGCCCATGAATATCTCCACATATCTTTATAGGAGCCCTAAGCTCTAAAAGTGTTGGCTGTTCCAAAAATATACCCTGTGCATTTTCTATCAAATAATTGATCTCAGCCTCCAACAAATTAACCTGCTTTATTCCTTTCACCTTCATATTGGATAATAACTTATCTATAATTTTATCCACATCAATGTTCTGTTTATCCATGCCCCTAAAAATATTTTATTTTTTATTTTTAAAAAAATATTATAACGATATAAAAATATTTTAAATATTTATAGCATGTAATGATGATATATTTATTATATACCAATGATTAATCTTTTGTTTTTCTTATCAAAATAAAAATTAATATTCTAAAGAACAATAAATTAAAATTTACAATTTTAACTCGATAACTACGTAATATAGAATTTTTACTTATAAAGATATTTCTTTTATAAATATTATAGAAATAAAATCCTTTTGAATTAAGAATCAAAATAATAATGGTAATGGTGATAGTAATGAATAAAAATACTTATATAACATTTATATTTAAAATTAAATTATAGAAGGGTATAATAATAATATTTTAATAATATATTACTGTATTAATATTGTTACTTATAATTTTTTTTAATGAAACTTTTATTCATAGAAGTTTTATAGCCGATTGCAATCTATTGTGGTTTATAACTTTTAGTTCATAAAATACATCTAAATTTTTATTAACTGATTTCACAACACATATGCATTAATCTCATTTTACCATATGCTCAAATGTTAGGATTTTACGTATAATGCATATTACTGCATCTCGTTGATTTTTCGAGATTCTTAATCTCTTTTTTAACATATTATTGGTCAAATAACAAATTAACATTTTGATTGCAATTATATTAGCTAATCATTACTTTAATCTAGTAATGGGTCGTTATACAAGTACAGTTAATATTACGGCATCGAACTCTTACCCATTCAACAATCTTTCTTTTTTTCCCTCTTCTATTTTTTTTGAAATTCTTCTGCGTGGTGGATTCGAACCCATCAGCTTAGAATTTGCTTACAATCCTACGACCATTAGACCAAGCAACTTATTATTTATAATGAACATCTTTATTCGTTACTATTTTAATAAAAAAAATATTATTTAAAGAAAAACATTATGTTCTTTTATAACACCTATAATTAAAATTTAAACATTCATATATTTATAAATAATATATTTATTAGTTATATCATTTATTATTATACGTTCTTAGATTATAAAAGTTATAGTATAATATATTTGGTCAAGTAAAGTATCTCTATATTTAATAACATTTACATATTATATTTTTATATCGACAATAATAACTATTACGGATTATAAATAAAAATATTATTTATTATTGAGAAACACTGTTTATTTATTTAATCTTTATATTTTTATTTTATAAAATATATAATTACATCATATAAATATAGTTTATTGTATTTATTACTGTTAATATCTAATTGCTTTGTGTACATATTATTTATTGTATATTATTTAATATATCTTATTATTGTAACCATTTTCTATTTTCATATAAAAAAAAATAATCTGATTTTTTTCAAACTGTTTTTTTTATCCCCAATATGTTAAAAACCATAGTTGGTATAGACCTTGGTACAACTAATTCTTGTGTATCTATTTTAAAAAATAACAAACCTACTATTATACCTAATCAGGAAGGATTGAGAACTACTCCATCAGTTGTAAGTTATGTTACAGATGAAAATAATAAAAATGGCGATAAAAAACAAAATATATTGGTTGGTGAAAATGCTAGAAATAATATTTTATTAGCACCTACTAGTACTGTTTATGCTGCTAAACGATTAATAGGGCGGAAATTAAATGATGCAGAATTGAAACCATTTATTTCTACTTTACCGTATACATTAGCTGAAAACTGTAAAGGTGATATACGTATAAAAATAAATAATAAAATGATATCTCCAGAAGAAATAGGTTCGAAAATAATAAGTAAATTGAAATCCGCAGCAGAATCTTTTCTTAAGAGAAAAGTGGATTCGGCTGTTATTACAGTACCTGCATATTTTGATGATGCACAACGACAAGCTACAAAAAATTCTGCAAGAGTGGCTGGAATAGAGGTTGCACGTGTTATAAATGAACCAACAGCTGCAGCACTGGCATATGGTGTTGACAAGGATAAAAATGGAATTGTCGCAGTGTATGATTTAGGTGGTGGAACATTTGATGTTTCAATTTTGGAGTTAAATGATGGTGTATTCGAAGTAAAAAGTACATCAGGTAATACACAGCTAGGAGGCGAAGATATAGACAATCAGATGATAGAATACATGACAGATAAATTATCTAAACATCATAAAATAGATATTACTGATTTGAAAAAGAATCATGATGTAATGCAAAGATTAAAAGAAGCAGCAGAAAAGGCAAAAAAGGAGTTATCAACAGCATCTGAAGCAAAAATAACTATTCCTTATTTATTATTCAAAGAAAATAAACCGGTACATTTAAATTTTACTATTACCCAAAAAGAATTTGAAAAAATATCTTTACCAATTATCAATAAAACAATAGAACCATGCAAAAAAGCATTACAGGATGCAAATATTACCCCTTCTGCCATCACACATGTTATTTTAGTAGGAGGAATGACGCGTATGCCCCTTGTTAGAAAAACCGTAGAAAAAATATTCCAACGTAAACCCGATACATCTATCAACCCAGACGAGGCCATAGCACAAGGTGCAGCTATACAAGCAGGTATATTACAATCAACCCTTCCTCACCTTTTACTTGATGTTGCATCACTTTCTCTCGGAATAGAAACATTAGGTGGAATTTTCAACAAAATAATTCCCAGAAACACCACTCTCCCAACGAAACACGCTCAAACATTCACAACATCAGAAGACAATCAGACCACAGTAGACATAAACGTATATCAAGGAGAAAGACCATTAGTAAAATATAATAGATTATTAGGCCAGATAAAATTAAAGAATATACCACCAGCGCCAAAGAACACCCCAAGAATAGAAGTAGAATTCCAAGCAGATCAAAACGGAATATACACAGTAACAGCCAAAGATCTTGCGACAGAAACCAAACAACAGATGGAGATAATACCAAATAGTGGATTAACCGAAGAAGAAATAAATAATGCAATACAAAGAGCAGATGAAAATAAAGAAATTGATGAAAAAGAAGCTATCGATGCAGAATTAACTGTTCAATGAAAACTTAAATAAATATGATAGAAATTATAAAACGATAAAATAAAACTATTATATCTAAAATAAGTAAAAATTATAAGATAATGAATAATAAAATAAAATTATTATACCTAAGACCATGAAAGAAGAATAATGCTTAAATATAGAATAAATTACTGATTATAATTGAATGACTATTAACTATTATTATTCTTTATAAAATAAACAATTACGTTTATTAAATAAGGTAACTCTAATATTTAAAATGAGTGAAATATATTTAATCATCCTCTGATAAAATAATTACTCTCCAAATAACATGGACAGAAACAGAAATAAGCATTTATAATTTATTTATAATAAATTTATCATTCTTTATTTCTACTTCTATATTATCTTCTATAAAATAATATTTACCATTAAAAATATAATATTCTTTTTCAAATAACCTCTTAATATAAGAATTATTATTAATCAAATATAAATCTGTATCTATAGCATTATTATTATTACTGATTAAAACATTATTATTTATATTTTTATCATAATCTTTATTGCTATCATCTAATATACTATCATCAGATCTATTATTATCATTTATATTTATATAATTATGTAATACTCTATGATTATAAATATTAGATTCTATAAATATATCACTATCATTTTCATATGGATATATAACATTTTTAAACATTCTTTTAATATCATCTATATTACATTCCAATATTACACTCTCTATTATATTATTATTATATTTATTAATCATATTATATTCTTTATAATATTTATATTTATTTATAAATATAATACTTTTATTAAAATCTTTAATATCTTCTATACTCCTATAAACCTTTATATCTTTTATAGCATTATAATTTATTTTAATTCTAAAATATTCTGCTGCGCTTAAAATATTATTAGTAATGGTATAATAATTATCTGATATTATTATTAACTCTCTATTATCCTCTTTATTTTGTATATCTCCATTATTATTTTTATTTCTATTGTATAATATATAATAAAGATGAATAAATAATTCATAGAAAAATATATCATTTTCTAATAATATTATTTTATATTCTTTACTCTCTATTACATTCTTAATAAAATTATCTAATATTTCTCTTTTATTACAATTATTAGCTTTATAGTTTATTATATAATAGTTATCAGTAGTATCAGTACTTGTATTATTATTCTTTATATCTGTAGTATTATTGTCAGTATTTATATTGTTATTCTTTATATTAGCAGTATTCTCTATATTGTTTTTATAATCATAAAATAATGTTAATCTATTAAGTGTAGATAATGATGTAATATAATATATATTATAATTTATTATATAGTTACACCATCCAACACATGTATTGGATGATATACATTTAATATTTATATTATTTATATTTATATTCTGATTATATCTTATTATTCTATAATTATCTATATTCTTTATTTTAATATTATTATTAATACGTATAGGAGTATTATTATCATTTATACTTACATTATTATTATCACCATTTATATTATAATTATATTTATCATTTATATTGTAGTTATATCTATTATTATCATTGTTATAAAATATTTGATAGAATACGGGTTCTGTTATATAAACTATAATATCATCTTTTATATTCTTTATAGGTTTAGTAATAAAATTATATTCTACTAATTTATTATCATCTATCTTTTTCTGTGTGTTATTAACTCTATTATTTGTTTTATTATCAATATTGTTGTATGATAGATCAAATGCTATGGTGGTTGTGTTGGTATGTATAATATATGCATAATTTTTATTTATTTTTTTGTTTGTTATAAGCATAATTTATTAATTATATTTTATAGGGGTATAAAAACTATATTATAATAGAAATTAAGAACATTTTTAATTGAGTGGTCGTGAGGAAGTAAGCTAATCCTAAGACTAACGGATTCGATTCCCTCACATTGAAGAACTTTCAAAAAGTAAAAAATCGAAGAACGATAAGAAAAGAAAAATTGTTGAGTGAATGAAGGTTTAGTAGTGTGCCATTAGTATGTTTTGTATAGTATCACTATTACTCGATTAAAATAGTATTTAACTGATACAATTGTAATCCCTGTGTTGGGTTATGAATCTATATGATTATAACAGGAAAGACATTAGAATCTCATTAAAGATTATCGAATGATGATTGCATCATACGCAAAATCCTAATGTTCTGGAGCATAGGGGAAGATGAGATTAATGTATATATGTCGCAAACCCGGTTAATACGAGTTTAAATGTGTTTTAAGACCCAAAATCATGAGCCACGATAGGCCGTAGTCGTACAGGAAAGATAAAAAGGTTACTGGGATGGGAACAAAAAGTATATTATTAAAGGTCTTATGGGAAAAATAATAATTAAAAACAGAGATGGTTTAAAACATCCTATCCGAAATACATCATTTTTTGGTACGTTTTTACGAGAAGAAGGTATAATTTTAAAAAATAAAAAATGTTATAAATGTAAAAATTTGCTAATTACTTATGTTGGCGAGATGTTTAAAGCGTCCTATTTTTATTGTAAGAAGAGGGTATGGGTTAGGAAACGATATTCACTTAAAATAATTTTTTTTTTATGATTTACGCGTACCTACGGTGAAATTTTAGAAATAATTTATGACTTTTCTAAAAAAAACAAGATTAAAAAAAAGAATTAAAGAAACAGGTTTAAACAAAGAGACAGTTAAAAAAATAAAAAGTATATAATGGTAAAGATTATCTAATCTCCTTAAAAAACGAATTAAAAGTAGGTATCATATAGTTGAAACAGATGAATCTTTTGTTGTTAAGAGGAAATATAATAGGGTAAAATAACAAAATAAATTTGGGTTGTGTGAGATGTATATAAAAAAAATGATGATGTACTATTTGCAATAATAATAAAGAGAAATTTTGATAAACTCCAAAAAACCATATATATGAATGTAAGATCAAAAACAATCTTAATTACAGGTTGTTGGAAAGGGTATGGTTTTTAAAAAAGTCAACACATAAGCACGTGATTGTTAATCACAAAAGATTCTTTGTTGACCCAAATAAGTCCGAAATGAATACTTAAGAATTAAAAACAAATGGAAATACCTAAAATCAAAAGAGACCAATAAATATAAAAATATCAGGAATTTTATTGATGAGTTTTTATATTTTCAGAAAAAAAGGTGCCTTTTCGGATTTGTTAGTTTTATTTAAACTAAATTAAAGTTTTTTTACTTTTCAATCTCTTGTAATAATATACTTTTTTGTTCCCATCCCGGTAGCTCTTTTACCCAGAAAATTTATATAAATAAAAGTCTTATTAATAAAAAAAGCAAAAAAATATTTTAAAAAGTATAAATTTAATAAAATTATTCGTGTTATCACAGAGAAATATTATTCTCGAAACCCCTCTTATTCAAGTGTATGTAAAAATATATACTTTTGCCATGTTTACATAATCATAGTTTTTTACCCTCGTGCAATCGCATTCTATAATGTGGTCTAATATTAATCCCATGTAAAAAAATACCTAAAACCATAGAAGCTGCGTATAATAAAATTGAACCACATATAAATATAATACATGGTATTTTGTAAGATAATATTATCCCATCCTCAGCATCAAGCTGTGATATCTGATTCCTTGGTATATATTTGATATATTTATTCTTTATCATATTTTTTGTTATGACTTTAAACGTACACATTATAAAATTGGGAGCCCAAATCATACCAATACTTATAAAAAATGTTATTAAATATTTCATCATCTTGGGCAATGTAGACAAACAGAATACAGATAACGTAAAGTCGTAGAAATAAAGAAGCATGGGGATGATTGCAATATAGTAAACATTTTTATAATTTCTCGCTATAAATCCAACTATCATAAATGACGGTAAGAACAAAATATTAATCAAAGGACCAGATAGTATATGTATAAACGAAACATATTTTAAAAGAGGTATCCATGCTACGATAGAATGTAAAATTGTAAATGGTAGAAGTTCTAAAAGCTCTGATATACAGATTGATAAATAATAAGAAAGCATAGAATATGTACGCATCCCCATTTCCCTTTTAATTACAGGTCGCTCCGGAAGTATTGTAAATATACAAGAACAACAATTCAAAGTCACAAACAGACACAAGAAGATATAATAATTAAATGTATAACATTTACATAAGAGTGCCTTATCTAATGTGCTTTCTTTGTCTTTACTAAGCATTCTAAAAGTATAATAATTTATAATAGACATCGGGGTTACAGCCATTCTATAAAGATATCCGATAATTTTTCTTTTCGAAAAAGTGAAAAAACTAAATCTCCTTTTAACCAATAATTTTATATGATTAAGATTAAATTTAAAATCAAAAGAAGCATCATTATTCTTTCTCTCTTTATATTTTAAATCATGCCCAGCATATTTAAGATTATTTTCTCTGATCATAGCTTGGATTGGGCTGCTGTCTATATTCTCTCTTATAAGCAATTCGAGTATGAAATCAGAGAAAGGCAAATTTCTAATTTTTGTAAACCCATGAGTATTAAAAAATTCTTCACATTTATTAGCTTCTCCACAATAAATAGTTTCTCCTCTTGCAAGTAAAAGGAGATCATCAAAAGATCGAAATGCTTCTTGTGGTGGTTGGTGAATTGTAAAAATAATCGTCTTTCCCGATTTACTAGCATATTCTTTTAAAAGTTTTATAAAAGAAATAACAAGATAACTATCAAGACCAGATGTTGGTTCATCTAAGAATATAAGATCTGGATTAGATACCAATTCTACAGCAATCATAGTTCTTTTTCTCTCTCCGCCAGAAATACTATCCATTTTATTATATGCTATATTGTCTATTTTTAAATCTTTTAAAATCTTTTGTATTGTTTCTTCTATGTTTTTTTGATCGGGTGATCTGAACTTAGCAGCATACAATATAGTATCATATACAGTGGAAGATTCAAAAACATTATCATCTTGATCTATATATCCACTTCTTGCTATCCAGCTATTTAGATCTCTTTCCTCTCCATCACCTAGTATGGCCCCATTCGTCTTTGATCCTGGTGGTATCCTTCCAACTAATGCTTTTAAAAGTGTTGTTTTTCCACTCCCACTTGGACCCATTATCGCCATTAATTTACCCTTTCTAGCCTTCCCTGAACAATCTTTTATAAGATGTGCGTATTTTCCTGCTACTGTTTTTCCATTGTTTGGTACAAAAATATAGATGTTTTGCCATGAAATATCCATGGGTATAATATTAAAAGTGATTTTATTTTTTTTATAAAATGATCTTTAATATTCATATTTTAATAATTATGAATAATCGAAAATTTTCGTCACATTTAAAATAAGATAAAAATGTTTATATATACAATGTATACTTTATTAAATTGTTTTTATTATTAAAATAATATTTTATACTTAAAATCAAAAATCCGATTAGATCACTTTTTTTTAAAAAATATTTATCGCTTGAATATTAATATTAATGGTGGTTTTAAGATAGTTAACTTTGGATGTTATTATGAAACACTAGAAAAAGATATTAAAAAATGTATTTAATTTTATTTAAAAACTTTTTTTTATTTTTTTATTGGTTTTAAAAGAATAAATTTCAGTCGAAAATTTTTATAATTACTTTCAAAATAAACAACCATTTAAATTATGTATGTTCTCCATGCAACATCTAACAATATATATATGATATTTACAACCATAAAAAACAAAATATATTGACAAATGGAAGAATTATTATTTTTTGACGAAATAATGGTGAAGAGTATTATAAAAAGAACGAAAATTGATATATATTAATAAAAAATGTTTATTTTAAAAAAATTAAATACATTATGTTAATAACATTAATTAAATATTTCATGGTATATCATATTCATTTTATTCAACACGTTTCCATTAAAGCTACTAAAAACTATTGAGATTCCATTAAACTTTCTGAAACTGTACTAATGTAATCTTGCAGAACTTGTCTATTTTTATATATTGGTTTTCTGCTGATTATTTTATTCCCAGAATGTTGAATACTTTTCTATGAAATTAAAACTCGGGGGATACGACAATAAGAATAAATATTCTATTCTTTTTTTTCCAAATAGGAAATTCTTAATATTATTTATCAAATATGATCTACCATTAACCATTATTAATATCAAACTTCTTATAAAAATATTTGTATCATAAGATTTTTAATAAAAACTTATGTGTATCATATATACCATGTATTATATCTTCTTCACGATATTAAAGGAAGGAATATAACATGTATAGATTTATTTATGCTATTGTATATACATTCTATACAATAGCATTTGTGTTTACAAGACCATATCCATATATATTGTTTATGTGGATATTAAACTCACATTCACTAAGGTATAACAATATTTTATTAGTCATATTAAAAAGAGCAGAAATATATATTATCACAAAGTGTTCATTATCTTCAGATAAAATCACTTAAGATATTTTTATCGAAATGGTTTTATTTGATAACTGTTTAACTGTTGGTAATGAAATTAGATTGATATGAGAAACAGATATTTCAATTGTATCGACCTATATTGGTGTATAAGTCATGCAAATTAAAATTTAGTTTTCAGAGATACTTTTTATTATTTTTCTATTTGTTCTTCGAATAATCAGGAAATGTCAAATCTATTTCTGTGTTTAAATACCCTAGGGAATTATTAAAAAAAGATTAGATTTTAAAATATTCAACCCAATCAAATCCTTTTTTATCAATGAAACCTTTATTTATCAAAGTTCCCTGTCGGTTGCGGCCTATCATGGTCTGTGACCTTCGGGTCCTCAAATACATCTAAGCTTGTACTAACTGGTTTCGTTACAGATATGCATTAATTTCATCTACCTTATGCTACTCAATCAAATCCCTTAATGCATCTCTCCTATTAATCAAGATATTTAGGTAAAGAGTTTTTTAGTTAACAGAACTTTTCTTTTACAATCAGCCAAAAATTAATAATTTACAAATAAATATTTATTAATTTTACCTATTATTCAGAAAACTACTGTATAAAATCCATAATCTCATCAAAACAAAGTTTTATTTGTAATAATAAATTTAAAATATCGATCAATTCCATGTTTCATTTGCATTTATTTCTTATAATAATTCAGTCAATTACCATATATGAGAAACAATTAATAAAAGATGTTACAAACGATATTATTGATAAAATACGAGAATTACAGAACCTATCATACAACATTTCAAAAAATATATCTTCTGAAAATAATATTATAGAAAATTATATGAATCCATTCAACTCATTAACATTTGTCGTTGATCAATTGAAATCTATTCATCTATCTTTCCTATCTAACCATATTTCTTATAATTTTATAGAAAAAGAAATCAAACCAATAAGATTGAATTTTAATATGCTTAAACACACAATATATTCAATAGAAAATGAGAATACCTATAATAAAAAAATTAAAAGGTCGATATTACATAGTTTATTAATGTATTTGAAAAAGGATATTGAAAAAATAGAACTTTTGCTTGATGAGTTATCTAAAATAAAAAGAAACATGAAATTTGAAATTATGATCATTACAAGGAACCTTTTAAAAAATTTTTTAGATTTTATGAACTATGTTGAAAGCAGAGAGACTCACCTTACAAAAATCGATAAAGAAAGAATAAAACATCATCTTAAATGTACGATATATTTTATAAATAGATATTTTAACGATAAAATAAAATTAATAAATAAAGTTGAATATCAATATAATAATAAAAATATATACATAGAATTATATACACGTATAAAAATGTTTGAAGATAAAGATTTAACGAATATGTCAATTAATTTTATAGCCAAGGAGATAAAGTTGTCTTAATAAAATTTATTTATGATTTTTAAACTGTTTAAGTAACATATAATTTATATTTTTTGTATAATCAAATACTTGAAAGTTTATTTTATAGAAATCTATATTTATTTAAAGTTACTTTATTATATAATTATATTCCATTAATCTATATTATTGATGCAGTTTGGTACGACACAGAAATTGAATTGATTTAGAATAATCATCTTATTAGTGATATTTTATATTACGATTAGTTAACGCCGTACACATTGTTTTATTCACGATTGCAAAAATATATAGAAATGAACTAACAAAATTTAACATTATTGTATATGCAATAAAAGAAGGTAATTAATAGGAAGTAAATGGTTGACATATTAGACAGCATCTTTCAAAGAATGTGCTTCACATCTTTAAGATATTTAAGAAATCGAATATTAAATAAAAATATGTTTTTCAAAAACAATTTATTAACTAAATCTGGCTTTTTTATGAGTTTTTTATTTATAGAAGTTTTCTGATTACTTGCAGCTTACCATGGTTTATGCCCTTCGATTCCTAAAGTACATCTAATCTTGTACTAGTTGGTTTCACTACAGATAAGCATTACTCTAATCTCACCTTATGCATCAGAGTGTTAAAGTTTTGCGTATGGTGCACGTTGCCGTTCTCCCAGTTTTTTAGAGATTTCTTATCTTTTTCTCGGCATAATATTGTCAGAGCTCCCAGTTTTTTAGAGATTTCTTATCTTTTTCTCGGCATAATATTGTCAGAGTCACAAATCAATACGTGGATTGTAATTGCACCAGCTAAACACTACTTTAATCTAGATGTGAAATGTTGTACAGGCACAGCCAATGTTCCCCAATGAGTCCCACCGACTTAATAACCTTTCGCTTCTATTTATTATTATTATTTTTTGAAAATTTTTCTGGGTGAAGGACCCAAACTCGTTAAATTTGAAATGTGACTATCACCCCGCAATCACAGGACCAAGCGAAACCGGACATAATATTTACAGGAGAAATATATAAACAAAAGCTTTATTTTAAAATAATAAAATAAATATTATTTAAAAATCAATTTTTAAAATGAAGTTTCACGATTATTGTCGTACACGCGTTTATATAAAATATTAATATTATTTTGTCCACGCATAATTGACGAAAATAAGTTAGCTGAAGACGTAATTAATTTCAATGGTTATAATCTTTTTATTTATATTTCAGATGCATTTTTATGTATAAATTCCATATTTCCCAATATGAAAATTATACTTTTTCTTCGGCATTAATGAATATTAACTACCCGAAAAAACAGTCTTAATTTTAAATAAAAAAGGCATTTTAATTATTTTTAAGACCTTTTAAACATTTTAGCTCGAACAGAATTTGCACAAAAACAGACTTAAATCCAAACAAAAAAAAATTGTGAAATCACTTCCAAAACGCCTCGTTTAGATTTTGGTTTTTTTATTTTTATATATTCTTTTAGCCATCACCAATTTATTTTTATTGTTTGTGTGTTTGTTTCTCTGTTTCTTGGCTCTAAAAAGTTTCTCGAATGTTAATTTTAAAATGCCTATAATTTAAATTTTGAAGGTCTTTGTATCCTTTCCAACAATCTGTTACTATTATTGAACCTTCCTTAACATGTTTCTTAATTGTATGTCTCAAGAATTTTGCATTTCTTGAAATTGTTACATCAAAAACCATTTTTTTAGTTATTCTATCAATACCTCCAATAACCCAAATTTGTTTATTGAGTCTTCCAACATTATACTTTCTTTTTGAAATAGCTGATTCATCTATTTCAACCCACTTATCTTCATTTCCTATTTTTTTATTTTTGGTTTTTTTATATGAGATTCAAAAACTGATAATACCGATTTCAAACCATTATAGGATATTCCCACCTCTTTCATTATGTCTTTTAAACTTCTCTTTTGTGACCATTCATATATTACTCGAATTATGGAAATTAAAGGTAATTTAATCCTACTCAATAAATTTACTACCAATTCTTACGGAAATTGTTTTTTAATTACATCTTTTACTATGACATCTTAAAACAAAACCATCGTTATACTTACTTTTTATTGTTTTCATATACCTTTTACATAACGAACATTTGTGATTTTCTTTAAGAACACCCATATTCCGCAAAAAAGAAAGAATTTTGTTCGAGTAATTTATCTTATTTTCTAAATCTATCTGTTTTTTTGTTATATTCATGATTTAAGGCTGTTTTTGGGGTAGTTAATATTCATTATTCCCAAATTATTTTTTTATGGAAAAAGTATGGATCTGTAATTTTTTGAAAGCTCACTTGATCCAATGGCCCTAGGGTGGTAACCAAATCTTAAGCCCAGCGGGTTTGAGTCCCTCATCCAGAATAATTTTCGAAAAAAAACAAAAGGCAGAAATAAAGAGAAAGATCGTTGAATGAACGAGTGTTCGATAGCGTAACATTGGTTATGTTTTATATAACGGTCCGCCATCAGGTAAATAGTATTTGACTGGCATAATTACAATCGCAGTCTTGATTTGTGATTTAGTCAATGTTATGTTAAGAAATAAACTAGAAATTTCTAAAAAACTGAGAATGTGTAATAAGGTGCATTATGCGCAAAATCCCAACGACCCGGGCATAATATAAAATGAGAATAATACGTATCTGTAACTAAGCCGGGTGGTACGGTTTAAACGTACTTTGAGAACCAAAAACATAGGCCATGATAGGCCGTGGCCAGCCCGAAAACTTTAACAAACAAAAGTTTCATAAAAAAACTTAAATATAAAAGAATAAACGCTTTAATCTTTCAATCCAAACGGCACCTCTTTTATTTCCATATCAGACAATATAGATTTAGACATATTTATCTCATTTAAATGATTTATATAATTGTTCATAAGACCATCGTACACTTCATCTATCTCACGCAATTATCCATTACTTTAATCATGTTCTCACAGATATAAGATCCATTATTTATAAAAACAATCAAACTTTCACAATAGTCATCAAATATATTTTTGGGCGTTTTTTCCATAATCTTATTAGGATTAAAAACCGATGAAATATTATATATACCCATTAAAAATTCCACATCTTCAAAAACCAAATCTTTTTTTATTAGTTCAATCAGTTCGTCTTTTTTCTCGGGTTTTATCCTAATACCAAGCATTGTCATCTCACTTGCATCACCAAATGCTTTTAACAAAATAATTAAATTATCCGTGGGTTCATCTCTAGCTTTTAATTGTTTCATAGCAATTCTTATTCTATGCTTATGTCTTACTGCCATCTTTGAAATGGCGTTATTCAAATCTATACCTTTAAGATCAGAACACTGTTTAAGCTGGTTACCGTACTCAAGAATGTATTTTATATAATCAATAAGATTTGCAGTAGAATAGATCACAGAAATAAAAAAAACGAACAAATACATGATGTCGTTTTTTTATCCAATTAAATGGATTTTAATAATTAAAATAGGAATATTGTATAAATAATACTTT
This sequence comes from Spraguea lophii, assembly GCA_001887945.1. Classification (NCBI taxonomy): domain Eukaryota; kingdom Fungi; phylum Microsporidia; family Spragueidae; genus Spraguea; species Spraguea lophii. The sequence continues at coordinate 56,542 of LDOQ01000311.1, read as the reverse complement.
TTTGATAAAAACATTATTGTATGGTACAATCTGTAAAAATATTACAGAATATTTTATTAAAATATAATTACGAATAAAAATTTCCCAAATTGAATGCATCCATAATTAACAAATGAAATAAATAAAAATATTCGAAATTATGGTATTTTATTTATGTCTTTTTTTGGATATAATCAAATTAGAAAACGAGGAAAATATATTCAATTCTTTATTAAACGAGTTTTAAATGTTTAAAATTGTTTTTTGTCTTGGTAATATGAAGGGAATAAAAAATAAGAAAAATAATGTCTGATATTCTCGAAAAAAATGTAAAAAAATAAGAGCTTATTTGTTGACAATGTTTTTCTAACAATAAAAAACTGGGCAGAAATAATAAAGGTTATTTCTCTGTTATCGTCAAGTTGTCGGATAAATAATAACACGATTTTGTTGAAGTCTACGTCGAAGAAGATAATAATTGAATTAGAAAGAAAATTAAATAATTATTACTTTAAAAATCCTATTAAAATAAGGATAAAAAATACAATTATAGAAATAGATAGTGAAAACTTGGTAGGAAGAAATATACCAGAGGGTACGGGCCGATGGAAGTGGGACATGGATTCGTAGCGAGAAACAATAGTAGATTACTGTTTTAAAAACAATTAAAGATAGAAGTAAAAAAACACCATCAGTATTATAAAAACCCATATTATATTCAAACAATGAAAAGGATATAATATCAAAAATATAGAGATAAAACATTATATTGTAGACCATAATAAAAATTTCAAAGACCTGGAAACCAATATACACAGAAATACGATAAAAGGTAGGTAATGTAGAATGAAAAGTTTGTCATTAAAAAATAATTAAATTCCAATAAATTATATTTTTTTTAAACTTTTCTACATTTACGAGGAATAAAGAAATGACGTTACAATAACCTAATTAAACTTCTATTTATTGTTTAATATTATATTTTCAAGAGTAAAAAAATTAATTACTTTTAAACGGCATACGTAAAGTATCCAATTTAACAATATTATAGAGTAAAATATCATACAACAAGATGTTTGATAAAAAACATAAATATTATCTATCTCTTAATGTATTCTCATTAAGAATACAGAAATACAATTGTAAATGTTATTTTTTTAAACAGAAAATTTATTTATATGGACAAAAATATACCTCTTATGTTATTATTATATAAATAATAATTGTAATCTATCATGAATTCTACTTTAAACAACATATTATTTTTGGTTAATTATAACAATTTAAAATAATCCTAAATATTAATTATTGCCGAGGGCAATTAAATAGGAGGACAATATTTTTCTATGAAAAATATTAGACTTCTATTTAATTGAACTTGGCCACTACACGCGAAAAGACAATGGCTTGCTAGTCCAAGTTTTAGAATTAAAAATTATTAGTTATATGTATGGTCTTTTCTTCTTTCTTCTTCTTTTTTCCCTGTTTTTTGCAAGTTTACCCGCGGGCAATTAATTTTTTTCAAAAAAAACTATTATAGAGATTATCCCATAATCCAATATTCTGTATGTAGCTAGCCATTATATATTTATAATAAATGGTGTTTTTATTTTCTTTTCAGATTATGTCTTAAGTAGGTTTTTTTACATAAATTTTTTCCCATTAAGATATATATTTACCGTACAAATTAGAAAGATATTTCAAGATTACAGAAAGAAACAATGGATTTGGTGTTTTCTTTTCCAATTTTTAATATTTTTAAAAAAACCAAATTACATATTTTTTTTTATTTTAAATTTTTTTTACGAATGAAACTTTTATTTATCAAAGCTTCCTGGCCGGTTGCGGCCTACCATGGTCTGTGACCTTCGGTTCCTCGAGCGAAATTAAACTTGTACTAACTGGTTTCGCTACAGATATGCATTAATCTCATCTTACCTTATGCTCCAGAGTGTTAGGATTTTGCGTCTGGTGCGCGTCGCCGCCCCCACTTCCAGCTCTTAAGGAATTCCCAGCCTCTTTCGTTGCATAGTATTGGCCGAGTCACTAATCAATACAGGGATTGCAACTACATCAGCTGAACACTACTTTAATCTAGTAGCGGGGCCGTCATACAAGGCACAGCTATGCTGCGCTATCGAAACCTCACCCACTCAACAACCTTTTTCTTCTCTTCTCCGTTTATTATTATTCTTTTTTTGTTTTGAAAATTTTTCTGGATGAGGGATTCGAACCCGCCAGGCTTGGGGTTTGGTTACCACCCCACGACCACTGGGCCGGGCGGGTATTTTATTTTAAAAAATTAATTTTTTCAGCCTATCTTCATTTGAATAACCAATGACTAATAAAATTATATATCTCCACGATATGATAGATTAAGTTAAGATATTTTAAAGTTAAATGCAATAAATACATTTCTGTTATTCTTATTTTAAATTTTTTTATAATCTTAAACAATTAAAATTATTATATTTATTCTTTAATAAAATTATTTTTTATATCCATTTTCAAATATCTAATCTTTATGTTGTTTTTTGTAACTTATAATGTTACATTAAAATATCCAGTACATTATTCATATATTAAAAAGAACCTTTATTTACCATGGCATATTGATTGTTATAAAAGAATAAAGAGATTGATCAATATTATAAGAAAAGAAATATTACTTTTTATTAAAGAAGCTTTTTCGAATAAAAATTACGATAATTTTTATATTTTCAAAAAAAGTTTCTATGATTTAAGTATGGTTTATTAAACATTTTTTATATTTATAAAATAGATAATAAAAATTATCTTTTTTGTAACTGTCAAAAACTCCCTCTTTTTTTCCCTCCATCTTGATATAAATATTGAGCAGGTTGGCAACCCCATCTTTTTTGAGTGTGTTATCTTCTAATAAATTAATTTTAAAATCTTACAATTCTTGAGAATCCTTTGGCTAAAAAAATGTAATTGCCCACGACAATTATTATAATAATTATACAGAGAAAAGTAAATTGTTTTAAAATAATATTATTATAATTAAAAAAATAATTAAAAATACAGCATCACGCTTTCTCAAGTAGTCGCCCACCTTAATACTTACATGGCTCTTACTGGCTTAACTTCGGAGATCGGACGGGATCCGGTGATTTTCAGTAGATATGGCCGTATCTGTTTTAGTTCGAATATTCCGTATTAATATAAACATGTATATATAATTTAATCATCATTAAGTAATTTAATACTATAAAGATTATAAAGGTCTTAAAAAAATAGTATAATTTATTTAAAAAATCTATTTACATAGACGAAAACAGTTTCATCTATCATACTCGATCACTTTATAAATTAACCATCAATAATCAGTCATCAATACTTTATTTCATTGATAAATCGTTATATAAAATAAGAATCATTTTAACTCCTAACCCAGAATACATAGAATGTGTATCCTACAATGTAGAAGTTTAATTTCTAATACAATATAAAAAATTATAAAATAATTCTAATATTATTTATTATATATTACTTATATAACCATCTAAATAAATATATTTCTCTTCCATAGAAACTTCCCTATCTATTAATTCTCTCAACAAATTAACTTCTTTTTCATATTTCTCCTCTATTATCTCTCTATGCATAGATAACAATATTATAAAAATTTCAATAAATATAGAAAATAAATAATTATCTTTAACATCGCCACTTCTAATATTCAAAATATTATTAACATTATTATTCATAGGAATACTAGGATTATCAGTGATATTTTATGTTACTGAATAATTAACGCTGTACACATTGTTTTATTCACGATTGCATAAAGTATATAGAAATGAGCTAACAAAATTTAACATTGTTGTATACGCAATAAAAGAAGATGGCTGATGAAAAGTAAATGATTGATATATTAAACAGCATCTTTCAAAGAATGACCTTCCCATCTTTAAGATATTTAAGAAACTAAATATTAAATAAAAATAGTTTTTTAGCATAAGTTTCCAAAATACAATTTAGTAATTAAATTCGACTTTTTTTAATGAAGCTCTTATTTATAAAATTTTCTAGGCGGCTGCTGTCCTTTGACTCTTAAACACAATTAAACTTGTAGTAACTGGTTCGCTACAAATATACGTTAATCATATCTTACCTCATGCTTCAGAACATTATGATTTTACGCATGGTATACGTTGCGACGCTCACAATTTTTTCGAAATTCCTAACCTCTTTCTTTGCATAATATTGGTCGAGCCCAAATCAATATAGACATTGGAATTACGGAGTTAAACATTACTTTAATCTAGTCGCGGATCACCATATAAGGTACAGCCAATGCTGAGTTATCGAACCCTCATCTACTTACAACCTTCCACTCCTATTTATTTATTTTTTTGATAATTCTTCTGGGTGAAGGACTCAAATCGCTAACTTAAGATGTGACTACCACCTCACGACCTTTGGACCAAGCGGGCCCGTGCATAATAAAAACATGAGAAATATATAAACAAAAACTTTATTTTAAAATAATAAAATAAATATTATTTAAAAATCAATTTTTAAAATGAAGTTTCACGATTATTGTCGTACACGCGTTTATATAAAATATTAATATTATTTTGTCCACGCATAATTGTTGAAAATAAGTTAGCTGAAGACGTAATTAATTTCAATGGTTATAATTTCTTTATTTATATTCCAGATCCATTTTTATGTATAAATTTCATATTTCCCAATATGAAAATCATTCCTTTTCTTCTAATATTTCCTACCTCCAACATATCAATATCATTGAATATTAGATAGTTTTTAAATTGAGTCTCATCAGGTTCATGTTTTATTATTAATTGTGATGTAAGACATATAAATTTACCATTATTGTTAATTTTTTCGAGTATCTTGGTTACAACATCGTCTACCTTAAATACAAGAAAAATTGATACAGAATATATGATTTGTTATCGTTTAAATAAAAATTAAGCTGGTGATTATATTTAAGTTCGTTTTTTATAAATCCGATTCTTCTGATAATTTATTTCTCCAATGATCAAGATATACACACTTTGATCATGTCTATTTGAAGTAAATATATCTGAAAGAGTATTATATTTTATTTTGTAAATAATTTCTTTTATAAAATATGTGATATCAGAAACATCCTCTGTTTTTAATGGAATGTATATGTGTTGGAGCATTTCATATTGGGCATCATAACAAAATTTCGTTTCTTGTAAAATAGCTGTACATGTATTTTTTATTTATTGAGAATCTTCTTTTTCTTTTATAATGGTGAACACAGCATTTAAATAAGTTCGTATTATATCATCTTGTTTGGGATTAAATTCGGTAATAATAAGTATCGCATTGTTATTTATTCAATATAAGCATTAATATATTCTTCGATTGCATCTTTTATATTATCTGTTATTACATGTGACTTTAGACACAAAATCCATAATTCTATAAGTTCAGTATATGATAAATATTCAACATTTGGTTCATTTGATATTATTTCAGCAGTTTTTTAAGATTCCATTGATATAAATTTTTAAAATCATTTTTGTATATATTACTAGCAGTTATATACTTTGAAATATTTTCTTTATCATCAATACATATTGTTCTTGAACATCTAAGAGGTAATTGCAACAATCCCAACCAAGGATCATTAAAAGCAAATACAATGGCATTCTTCCGTCAATCGATCGAAAGCTTGTGGTGATTAAACCATTTAATAGATATCGGAAATGTTTGAAATTTGTTTTTTTGCGAGATTTAAAACATTTAAAGAATCTAACATTAAAATATCTGGATCAATAAAATCAATGTTATTATAAGATAAGTCAAGAATTTTTAAAGAATGTAAATCTTTAAAATAATTATATACTTTTTTTAAGTAATTATGTCTAAAATATAAATTTTCTAGAGAAACAAGTTTTTCTATATCATTTGAGATTTTTGAAAGATAACAATGTTTTGGTTTTAGAGTCTTCACTTTAGCTTCATTATACCGTTTAAATATATTTAAATTGTTTTCATCTTCTGGTGCCTAATGACACGATAAACTGATTTTGTTGAAAAGCCGTGTATAGAAAAGATTGCCATCCCATTTTTATGATACAAAGTCAGTTTCAATGTAAGTTCTATATGTGTTATGGTATTTAAATAATCAATCTTATAAATATTATTGTCCCATAAATTCAAAAACTCGAGATTTTTGAAACCAAAAAAAATTTTTGCCTAAGACCGATAAATTGTTTTTCTTAGATAAATTCTTTTTTAGGATGAATTTTTTATGGATTTCACTATAAAATTTTTTGTATAATTATCGTTTAACTTTAATATTTCTAAAGATGGGACAGAATCTAATGACATATAACAATTCTTAATTCTATTATAACTTGATCTAAAAATATTAAATTTGACGATGCTATGTTCTTTATTATAAAACCCATTTGAATATAATTTGTTTAATAGAAATTGTTTCAATTGCATCTAACATTAAAATACTCCTTGGCACTTCTTTGAAACAATTGCCATCAAGAAATATTTTTTTCAAATGGAATTTTTTAAAGTATTTAGAGGAATGGTAGAAAGTTTGTTTGTATTTGCATGAAATTCTTCTATTTTTTAAAAATTAAATTTTTTTGGTATAAATCTAAAGAGAGTGCCGTCCAAATATACAAATTTTAAATTAAAACTTTTTATAATATAGAAAAAATAAATATGTTTTTCTTCCGATGTTAAAAACATATATTCATTATATGATAAATCTAAATGTACGTTGTGGAAGTTCACTTAAATAATAAGGTATATATATAAGAAAATTTTTCGATAATTTTAATATACTAAACTTTTCAAGTATTTAATATTGGTGGGAATGGCTTTTATATTATTTTTATTCATTTCTAATGTTTTTAAATTTGTCAATGAAAATATAACATCTGGTATTTCAGTAAATTTGTTATTATTCAATACCAAGTGTTCTTAGTTGGATAAGTTACGAAAATCTTCGGATAATGTTTTCAAAAAGCTGTTTTCATAGTTGAAAACTTTTAATTTTATACAATCGTAAATAATTTTTGGTATTGTTATGTCAATAGAAAGATTATTGGTATTTACATAGATGGTTGTATCGAGTGAATTTAATTCGTGTATGTAATTGTCTTGGTTATAAATAAAATACTATGTGGTTGGATAAATATGCGAAACTGTAAAAAATAATACATCCAAATCTACACATAGAAATATACAAAGTATAAAAGCATAATCTTATATTCGCATTGCAATATAAAATTTGTTTTAAATTTTCGGTATTTTCGGGTTTTAATTAATTTAGATGGTCAATCATTAATTAATAATATTCCTGGAATTTTATAGGTCGTGCATATTGAAAGCTGAACAATAGCTGTTTTTAAGGTTTATTTTATTTATCTAAATACTGATTATTTTTATTGTAACAAATAAAATAAGAATTTTCTTTTTAATTATTATTTGATTGGAAAGCATACCATCGTCTTATTATATTTATATACCTTTTATAAATCGTATAGATTTCTATTAATTTAAATTTGAACATCAAGATACATTTACTTATTTAAAAATAAAGAGTTAATTTGAATATTTAAAAGTTTAATGATATCTGAGTAACGATAAAAATTTTCTAAAATATCGCAAAAATGTAGATTTATTGTATACTTTGCAACGAAAACGATTTCTATACCAGTATGATTATAAAAAATTTCAAGGTTGTTGACTTTGCTTACCTCAAAAAAGAAATCAAACACGCCAATAAATTTATTTTATTTAATTTTTATAATTAAACTTTGCAAAACCTTTTCAAAACAAAAATTGTTTTTTATGAAAAAAAATATGGATCTGGAATTTTTTGAGAGCTAGCCTGGTCCAGTGGTCTGGGATGGTAACCAAATCCTAAGCAGCTGGTTCGATAATCATCCAGAAGAATTTTAAAAAAAAATAAAAGCAGAAATAAAGAGAAAGATCGTTGAATGAATGAGGGTTCGATAGCGTAACATTGGTTATGTTTTATATAACGGGCCCATTATTAGATTAAAATATGTTTAACTAGTGTAATTGCAATCAGTACATTTATTTATAGCTAGTCAATATTATGCTAAGAAATAAACTAGAAATTTCTAAAAAAGCTGAGAATGTGTAATAACGTGCATTATACATCAAATCCCAACGTTTTGAAGCATAAGATAAAATAAGATTAATATGTATCTGTAGCTAAGCCAATTAGTAGAAGTTAAACGTGCTTTGAGAACCAAAGATCATAGGCCATGATAGGTCGCGGCAAGCCAGGAAATTTTAATAAACAAAAGTTTCATGAAAAAAACTCAAATATAAAAGAATATCCATTTTAATCTTTCAACCCCAACGGCACCTCTTCTATTCCCATATCATACAATATAGATTTAGACATATTTATCTCATTTAAATGATTTATATAATTGTTCATAAGATCATCATACAATTTATCTATCTCACTCATATGATTGGCCATCATTTGAATCGTGTTTCGATAAATACAAGCATCATTGTTTATAAAAGAAATCAAATTTTCACAATACTCATCAAACATATCTTTGGGTGTTTTTCCCATAATCTTATCAGCATTAAAAATTGATGAAATATTATATATACCCATTAAAAATTCTATCTCTCCAAAAACCAAATCATCTTTTATTAATTTAATCAAACCATCTTTTTTATCAGCTTTTATCCTATTGCCAAACAATGTCATCTCACATGCTTCACCAAATGCTTTTGTCAAAACAGTTAAACTATCCTCAGGTTCATCTCGAGCTTTTAATTGTTTCATAGCAATTTTCAATCTATGCTTATGTCTTACTGCCATATTTGAAATGGCTTTATTCAAATCTATATCTGTAAGATCAGAACACTGTTTAAGTTGTTTACCGTAATCAAGAATGTATTTTGTAAAACCAACAAGACTCGTAGTAGAATAAATCAGCGAAATAAAAAAAACTAACAAATACATGATATTGTTTTTTTATACGATTAAATAGACTTTAATAATTAAAATAAAGAATATTATATAAATAATACTTTTTTAGATAGAAACATTATTATACGATACAATCTGTAAAAATATTACAGAATATATTATTTTTGAAGTAATGAAATGTATACTTTATCAATTATAATATACTTGTTTTATAGTTTATTTATTATTATTTTATTAATAAAATTATTTTCATATTTTTAAATTAATAAAGTTATACATTTTAATATTCCGAAGATAAAATATAGGTAAAAAGTCGTTTTAACTTTCAAAAAAGGTATATGAATAGTTTTAAAAGAAAATAAATCCATCAAATAACCTTTAATAAGTCCAATAATGCGGAAAATGAGCATTTTTTTCATATAAATAAAAATATTTTCTATATAATTTTTTATATTTTTATTTCTATTAAATTCTCTTATTATTAGTCCCGCCCGGCCCAGTGGTCGTGGGGTGGTAACCAAACCCGAAGCCTGGCGGGTTCGAATCCCTCATCCAGAAAAATTTTCAAAACAAAAAAAGAATAATAATAAACGGAGAAGAGAAGAAAAAGGTTGTTGAGTGGGTGAGGTTTCGATAGCGCAGCATAGCTGTGCCTTGTATGACGGCCCCGCTACTAGATTAAAGTAGTGTTCAGCTGATGTAGTTGCAATCCCTGTATTGATTAGTGACTCGGCCAATACTATGCAACGAAAGAGGCTGGGAATTCCTTAAGAGCTGGAAGTGGGGGCGGCGACGCGCACCAGACGCAAAATCCTAACACTCTGGAGCATAAGGTAAGATGAGATTAATGCATATCTGTAGCGAAACCAGTTAGTACAAGTTTAATTTCGCTCGAGGAACCGAAGGTCTCAGACCATGGTAGGCCGCAACCGGCCAGGAAGCTTTGATAAATAAAAGTTTCATTCGTAAAAAATCTCTTGTTATTAAAAAATATTTCATTTGTTCCCATTTATTCTTTATGTTTTATGTGCGAATTACAAGGTTATTTAGATTTACAAAATTCCTAGGTTATTTACGCTATAACGAAAATAATCCATTCTAATCAATAAAGTATAACCGTTTTCCACGGGTTAGGAATAGTGGTTGTTCGCTTTTTACGTTTTGTTACATTTCTTTTAGTAGTTATTTTCCAAAAAACACTTTCTGCCTCTCTACATACTACTCCAACACACCATTGTTTTTTTGTTATTTTATCTTTATTTTACTTATTTTTGTAAGATAAATTTCATCGACCTCAGCTGTTTATTTTCCCCCTCTTATTCTTTTTTTGGTCGATATTTTATTTTATTCCATAATATATTAGTAACATTTACATAGGCAATATTAGAAATACTGTTTTCTCTTAAATTTTTTTTTGTTTTTTTTTGAAATATCGTAAATTACCAATAAAATTTTCGATAAAAATGTCTTCAAACCATATAATAATGTTTTTTTTGGGTAGAAAATGAAGTATTTGTGCATTTGAAATTGTACAATTCAACAACCATTTGTTTAGGTCTTCATCAATCATCAGTTTCAATACATTTTTACATTTAGAACATTTTTCCGATTTTTTCAAAATACCCGAATCCACCAAATAGACAAAAAAACTTATGATTTTCTCATCAATGAAATTAATTCTATCCTATTAATAACATCAATTTTTACCATCAAAATCTCTTTTATATACTTTTTTAAAAGTTAAAACGATCTTTTAGCAAAAAAATAACTATTTTCAAAAGGAACACACTTACGGTCTCTCAACTCCAACAATATTATAGAGTAAAATATCATACAACAAGATGTTTGATAAAAAACATATATTATTATTATATAAATAATAATTGTAATATATCATGAATTTACTTTAAACAACATATTATTTTTGGTTAATTATAACAGTTTAAAATAATCCTAAATATTAATTACTATAATAATGATACAGAGAAAAGTAAATTGTTTAAAATAATATTATTATAATTAAAAAAAATAAAAAATACAGCACCACGCTTTCTCAAGTAGTCGCCCACCTTAATACTTACATGGCTCTTACTAGCTTAACTTCGGAGATCGGACGGGATCCGGTGATTTTCAGTAGATATGGCCGTATCTGTTTTAGTTCGAATATTCCGTATTAATATAAACATGTATAGTTTAACTATTACCGCATAATTTAAGATTATAAAGATTATAAAGGTCTTAAAAAATAGTATAATTCATTTAAAAAATCTATTTACATAGACGAAAACAGTTTCATCTATCATACTCGATCACGTATAAACTAATCGTCGATCATCACCTATCAATATATCAGATAAATTGTTATATAAAATAAAAGTCATTTTAACTCTTAACCCAGAATACATAAAGTGTATATCCTACAATCTAAAAGTTTAATTTCCAATAAAACATAAAAAATTATAAAATAATTCTAATATTATTTATTATATATTACTTATATAACCATCTAAATAAATATATTTCTCTTCCATAGAAACTTCCCTATCTATTAATTCTCTCAACAAATTAACTTCTTCTTCATATTTATCCTCTATTATCTCTCTATGCATAGATAACAATATTATAAAAATTTCAATAAATATAGAAAGTAAATAATTATCTTTAGCACCGGCACTTCTAATATTCAAGATATCATTAACATTATTATTCATAGCAATACTAGGATTATCAGTGATATTATCACCATCATCTTCGTCGTTTATATTGCTATATTTGTTATTCTTTGTATTATTATATTTATTATCGCTATCATCTACATCACCATTCTCATCATCTATACTATCATCATTTATATTACTATATTTATTATCATTATTACGAACATAAGTATTATCATTTCTATTAAAATAATAATTAAATAACACAAATATACTATCAATTACACTACTATCCACTAATATCTGTTTTAACTTCCTTTTCTCATATACATATTTTAATATAAATATCAATATATCACTATTACCTATAATTACATCCCCATTAGTATTATTATTATCCAAATAATATTTATACGCTCTCCTATATTCATAATTATTTAAATATCTTTCTATAATATCATATTTCTTATAACTATTATCTATTTCTTCTATATCTATCATTTCCTTCCTATAAAACCTAGATTTATATAACACATCATCTTTTAACACATCACCCTTATACCCATTTAACATATTATTATCATCTACATTATAACCATTTAATACATTATTATCAATATAAGAATATATACTATTATTACTTAATAAATATATTATATTATTATCTATTATTATATCTCTTATACTTATACCCAAGCTTATATATCTTATCATATATAATTCTTTAGACATAATATATATTATATTATTACTTAAAATATAAATATTATTATTATAAAATATATTATCTATATTATTATTAAATTTATAATTATTACAAGGGTTAGGAATGGTCACACACTCATTAGATATATCATTATTATCATTTATAATATCATTAATATTATAATATAATATATTATTCTTATTAATAAAATATATATTATCTCCTATAACTTTTATCTTTATACCATTACCTATAATATTCTCAGTATTATATTGAATATATTTTCTATTATCTTTATTATATACAATTAATCTATTATCTATAGAATATGATATAATATAATTTTTATATGTATTTATACTTATTATTTTATCTTTATGTGTATATGATATGTTATCTATATAATTATCTATTATTACTTTATTGTCTATTGTATATACTAAATAGTTTATTACTTTATGATTATTATCACTGTCATTGTTTGTATCTTTATTATTATTGTTATCATTGTTATCTTTATTATTACTCTTTATACTACTATTACTCTCTATATCACTATCACTATTATTATTACCTATAGATATACATCCTATAGGTTTATTATTTTTTATATATCTTATACTATTATTATCTTTATATACTTTTATATTTCCTATAATATCTACTATTGCTATTATATTATTTTTATATTCTATTTTATTTATATCTGATGATATTTTTATATATTTATTATTATTTATATCTAATACTCTTCTACCTATGGTAATATATATATTCTTATAATTATTATCTTTATAATTTTTTATATATAAAATATTTTTTATATTTTTATCTGTAGCATATATTTCTTTACATTTAATTATTTTATTGTTAATGTTTATATTGTTTATATCGTTATTCTTTACTTTTTTTGTATTCTTTGTATCAGTATTAGTATTATCATTATTATTGTTTATATCTGTATTCTTCTTTTTAATTTTAATATCACTATTTTCTTTAGTCTGATTATTCTTTACTTTCTTCATTTTCTTTGTATCAGTATTATTGTTTATATCATCATTTTTTACTTTCTTTTTGATATCATTCTTTTTAATATTTCTTTCTTTCTCTTTTTCTTCTTTTTTAATAATATCATTATTTTCTTTGGTCTTATTATTCTTTGCTTTCTTTGTATCATTATTATTGTTTATATCTTTATTTTTCACTTTCTTTATATCATTCTTTTTGATATTAGTATTTTCTTTAGTCTTATTATCATTTTTAATATCATTACTTTTTACTTTCTTTATATCATTCTTTTTAATATCATTATTTTTAATATTATCGTTCATTTATGGGCATAAAAAATAAAATAAATATTTTAAAAATAATAATAACCTATAAAATATATAATTTTTAAAAATTTTTATTTTATTCTTTTTTTATAAAATATTAATTATTTTATTTTATTGTATTATTCCCAATTATCCCAATTATCATCTTTCTTCTTATTTATATTACCATCATTATAACTGTTATTATTATTATTACTATAACTGTTAGTATTATTAGTTATGTTACTATTATAACTGTTATTATCAGTATAACTATTATTATATCCTTGTATACATTCTCTTACTGTATTTCTATCTTCTACATCATTATTTTTTATTCTATTGATTATACTCCTACTCTTCTCCACTATTACCTGTCCTACTGGTTTAATAACTGTTTCATGTAATACTTCAGAATAATATATAGATTTATCTTTTATAAGAATAGCATTCTCTTTAATAATAGAAGTAATCTTATCCATAGTATTATCTTTATTATTATCATAATTAATTCTATTCTTATTATAACCATTACTTCTTTTCTTACTTCCTACAGATACAATATTACGCTTCTCTTCAATTATACCCAATTTCTTATTTACTTCCTTTAATAATGCTTCTCTATAAATTTTTAATTCATTCATTCTATATTTCTCCCTCACTGGTACATTCTCCATATTATTATCTTTTAAATATTTTTTTATATTCTCATTACCACCTAATTCTAACGTAGTATAACTCTTAATATCAAAAGTATCCATATTTATAGATCTAACCTTACTTATTTGCACACCAAAAGATCTATGGTTACTAGCACATTCTAAACATATAAATATACCATGTGATATACATACCCATTGTGGATTGATAGTAGAACAATCTATACAGTATTTGTTAGAAGAAAGTTGTGAAAGATTCTTTGTTAATGCATTATAAGAAATATTTATATTATCTGTTTTAGTAACTGTGGTAGTATTATTATTGTTATTGGTTGTAGTTGTTTTAGTTGTACTAGTAGTGGTAGTATTCATATTAGTAGTGGTAGTATTCTTAATGTTATTATCATTCATATTAGTTGTAGTAGCAATAGCAATATTCTTAATGTTATTACTATCCATATTAGTATTAGTAGTAGTAGCAATATTCTTAATGTTATTACTATCCATATTAGTTTTATTATCATCATCATTAATATTCATATCAATTGTATTATCATTTTTATTATTATTAATCTTCATATGTATTTCTTTACTATCTTCTATTTTCTTATTAAAACTCATGAAGGGTTAAATAATCTGTTTTATATAATTGTTTCATATCTGTAATAGATAAATTAATAACATAAATAATTAATAAAAATATAAAACCAATGAGAGTATAGAAAAATAAATTATCAATATTATATTTTATTATCATTATTTGTTCTATTCTTTTTATTATCATATTATATTTTTTTAATATTAATATAATATATCTTATTCTTTTTATCATTATAGTATTCTCACTCTATTATATCCTATATCCTATATCATGCTATCAATATTCTTTCTCTTTCGCGGTAACAAATATTTGTTAATAAAACAAAAATCATCTTACCCCTTATGTTACTTTCTGATATAAAGAAAAAACCAAAGTTTAATAAATCTGGATACTGTACATGCAATTATAATGTAAATAATAATTTATCTAATTTATCTCTTGCTCCTAAGTATAATAAGTTAAGTGTAAGTGATAATCATGATGGTGGTTCTAATACGTCTATAGCTGCTTCTACTGTGCATTCTGAGATAGGTAAAAATAATAATTCTAGTGTATCTGTATTTTCGTGCCCAGGTGCTATTTATAATGATGTATGTGATAGTTGTTCTAATGGGTATTATGGTTTGAATCTTTCTAACCAGGGTTTGCGTTCTATTTCTTCTTCTTTGTATTATATGCGTTTTTTGAAGGAGTTGTATTTGGAGAATAATCAGATTACGAGTATTTCTGAGGAAATATGCAATCTTAAGGAGTTAAGAGTGTTGAATGTTTCTAATAATCGGTTGAAAATTATTCCATCTTCAATTTCTAAATTACTTTCTTTGAGATATTTGATTTTGAATAATAATTTTATTTCTTCAGTGCCAGTAGAATTGGGAACTTTGTATAATTTGGTGCAATTTGAATTGGATGGAAATCCTTTGGTAGAACCTTTTTGTAAAATAAGATTGGAAAAGAATGGATTGGGGATTATTAAGTTTTGTAGGGAAAATAACACTAATTATAAAGAACCTATTGATAGAGCATGGATTGATGTATGTAATAGTGAATCTGGGGATGTTTTGAGTGTAGGTTCTTATAATATCTTATGTCCTCATTATACAAAAAAAGAAAAAGAAGGAAAATCTATATATGGGTATGTACCATCTTGGATATTACATTGGGATAATAGATCAGAAATGGTGTTAAATGATTTATTATTTTATAATCTGGATATTCTTGCATTACAAGAAATGGAAACATATTCTTTTATGGAGAAATTTAGAGATACTTTAGAAACTAAGCTTAATTATGATTCTTTATTTTATCCGAAGAATAGAAGTATAGGAATGAATGAAAATGAAAGATTAAAAGTAGATGGATGTGCTACATTCTGGAAGAAACAAAAATATAGATTAGTGTATAACCAGTATATAGAATTCAATAAAATAATAATGACTGATAATAGATTTAAGAACAATGATGATATAATAAACAGAAATATCAATAGAGATAATATAGCATTAGTTACAGTGCTAGAGAGGGTAAGAAATGGTAATGGTAAAGATGGTGTATTTAGATTAATTGTAGTGAATACACATTTATATTGGGATCCTCGTTCTCCTGATATAAAATTAATACAAACGATTCTGTTATTAGAAGAGATTGAGAAGATTAAGAGTAAATACAATGGATATGTCATTTTATGTGGAGATTTTAACTCAGAAAGAAATTCTGCTGTATATAATTTGATAATAAATAAAAAAATAGAAATAAAAAAAGAATTTTTAGGATATGATTATTCTGCGTTATATGATTTTAAAAATAATATAAAATTGATGGACAGTTATAAAGATTATGAAATAGATTTTACTTCATTTACACCAGAACATAAAGGTGTTTTAGATTATATATTTCATGAGAAAGAAATGGAAGTAAGATCTTTGTTGAGTGGTGTGGATGAAGAGTATGCAGGAAATGTTATAGGGTTTCCTAATTTACATTATCCAAGTGATCATATAATCATAGGTATTAAGTTTAATATTAAAAAATAAATTCTAAAAAATATTTTAAATTTTATTGTAATAAAGATTGTTTATTTATTTTTTAAATGAAACTTTTATTTATGGAAATTTTCTGACAGGTTTTAGTTTACCGTAGTCTATGACCTTGGGGTTTTAAAGCATATTTAAATTTGTATTAATTGGTTTCATTATATATTATACATTGATCTCATATTACCTATATTCCAGAACGTTAGGATTTTACATACGGTAAAAACATCATTCTGTTATCCTGAACTGAATTCTGACCTCCTTCTTAGCATAGTATTGGTTGGGTCTCAAATCAATACAGTGATTGCAATTACACCAGCTAAACATTATTTTTTAATTGAGTAATAGGCTGTCATACAAAACATATCCAATATTACACTATTGAACCCTTCACCCACTCAACAACCTTTTATTATTATGTTTTTTTGAAAATTTTTCGGATGAGGATTCGAACTCGCCAGGCTTGGAATTTGGTTACCACCCCACGACCACTGGGCTGAGCGAGTTATATTTATTGTTCGGTATTTTAATTTTTTAAAAAAAATTGTATTTATAAAAATAATATTTCCCAGAAAAGCTTTGCGAGAATTGTGAGTTGAATAGAAATATAAGGAAAATATAAAATAATTATGTTATAATAATGTATCTTATTTTTCTATGTTAAAAAAAATAATATTATGAATTAGCTGTAAAATCCTTTTATTTAAACTTACATTTTTTAATTGTCTAAAAAATAAATAAATCAAGATTTCATTATTTTTTTAATTAAACAAAAATATTTCTTTAAGCTTTAAACGTACCATAATAATACTTCGATTGGCTCATAAATATTTCTTAAGTTGAATATTTGTAAAATATTATATTAAGTATTGAAAATATATTAAATTATTAATATTATTGGTATAATCTTTCGAAGGATGGTTGTATTTATGGTTTTATAAGAATATTATTTATTTTTTTATTTGATTCTAATTTATTATGATATAATTAAATTATATCCTTTATTAATTTATATAAATATATATAAAGAGAGTTTTCTATTAAATTAACGAAATTATTTATATTATCATGTTTTAAATTTTTACACTGATAGAAAAAAATAATTTTAATTGTTTTTATCTTATTCAAAACATTGTTTTTGAAATTAACAAAGTCTTTCAAATCAAAATTATTATTATTTAATACCTTTAAAAAAGAATTAATAAAAGTTATACATTTATTATTAAGGATATATCAGTTTATAAATATTTAATACTTCATTTTATATAACAAGCACCTCAATATAATCCATTAACTTCTTCATTTGTGAACTGAATGTATATAAATAAAATTATATTAAAAAAATAAATTTTAATCTTTATTTTTTTCCTCGTTTTTATTGATTTCAAATAATTATATTTATTTTTTTGTTAAAATATCAAGGTCATGATAACAAAAATTTGTGGTAGATTGGAAAACAATTATATTTCTTTCTTGTTCGCTTAAAACATATTACCCATCATCATTATAAATAAATGCAAATGTACATTTGTTATTACATACCAGCATATTGGATTTTAAATTATCGTTTATACCATAAAAATTATAATTTGTCTTTTTTAAATTCTTGTTACTTAGATTTACGTTTATTTAAAAATATGTTTGATATATATACATCACATATTAAGTATTGAAGTGTCATTTAAACTAGAGAAATCATAATTTGTATTTCTTATATTTCTTTTCTTAGGTTTCTGTGATTCAGATTTATATTTATTTAAAAATATGTTTAATATATACATAAATATTAAAAATCCTAAAATAATGTTTGTATATAAAAAAATCTTGATAATGGATTCATAATTCATAAGGTCGATTTAGAAAATATATTTTATGAAAAAAATTTTTTATGATCAAAATCAGAAATTTTCATAGTAATTAGTTTTATTGTATTAATTAATTTTATTATATTAATTAGTTTTATTATATTAAATTAATGATTTTATATTTTTTATAACATAATAAAAATACATTATCTTCTTTGTCTAGGAATATTTATATATTATAATTAATAAAACTTTTTTTTATTAAAAAATAATTTTTGTTGTTAGATAAATGTTTATAAGAATTAAAAGATATATATAAATATTAAACAATAGTAATAGAATTTATCATACTGAATTTTACTGTAAAATAATTTTTAGATTGATGTAATATAAAATATTTATAGAAATATATCTGAAATAATAAAAATTATATGTGATTATAAATCGATATTTTTTCTAATATAGCATTTACTTGTTATTATATTTAATAATGTAGTAACGTAACTTAGAATTTATTAAATATGTGAATATAATTTATTGATTGATTCTTAGTTAATAAAGAAATTAAAATTTAGAAATCAAGTTTTTTAAAAGTTTATTATATAGAATTGGTTGATTCGTATTTGTTTATCACTTTTAAAATATATAACAAAATAATTTTAATAGAATTTAGATTGTGAAAAGAAATAATTTTAATACACACAATATAATTAATAGATAAATCTTTTTCTCTTGTTTTTCAATGAAGAATAAAATTATTTTTTAAATACACGATATTTACTCATCGTCCTTTAAAAAACATAATTAAGATAATATATTATTATTATTTAATTTATTTTAAAATGAAAATTTAATTTATAATAATTCTATAATTTAATTAAAAATTGTTGTTTAAAATTGACCCTTTAAAATGAAAAGAATAGATTCAGATGAATATATTTTAATAAAAGACAACAAACCTAATAAAAAAGAATTAGAAAAAGCAAACGATATAATAAAATGTTTATTTTATAATAACAGTCTTAAAGATTTATACGTATCATTTTCAAAGGAGGTAGACAACATAGAACCTGGAATAGATTATAATCTAGAAATTATGAATGAGATAAGAATAAATATTTTAAAAGGAGAAATAGATAAATGTATTACTTTAATGAATGATAAAAATATAGAATTATTGAATAAAACAGATAATCATACATTTGATACCAACAAATATCCAACATACATGGTATATGAGACAGAAAATAGAAATAATTTTAAAATAATAAATATAAATATTATTTTGTATTATTTACGTGCTCATCAGGTAAAAGAATTAATTTCAAAAAATAAATATACAGAAGCTTTAACATTCATTAATGAAAAAATAAAAATATTGATCAATAATAAATGCGATAGTAAAAATATGAATAATAAATGCGATAATAAAAATATGAATAATAATCTTAAATATAAAAATATTGATGGTAATTTTATACTTGAACATCTCTCAGAATTGATAATGTGTTGTGTTTTTAAAAAGAAAGTTGATATAGAAAATGAAAGGAAGATATTATCAGAACGTATAAATAATCTCATAAGAGAAAAAGAATCATATATAAATGAAATAGGAAATGAAAATATATGTAATGTATCAGAATTAGAAAGAATAATAAGAGAAGTAAAATTATTAGAAAAAGAATTGGGAAGTAAATATAAAATAGATAATTTTAAATTTTAAATTTTATAAGAATATTTCTTATTAATTTCATTGAGCAGAATATTAGAAAATAGTAAAATATATTATATTTGTTTAAAAAAAGAATATTCTTTGTATTTAATAATACTTACAGTAAAAATATATTAATTTTATTACAAGAACAATTATTTATCCAAACATTCTAAAGGATAAAGTAAGCTACTCATTTGATGAATTAGATTAAAATTAAATGTTATTACTAAAAAAGAACCGTAAAGATAAAATAATAATTGTATTATTGTTTAATTTGTTGCTTATGAATATTAAATATAAATAATAGAATATTAAACGTAGATAATAAAATATTAAAATATATTAACCATTGGTAAATATAGATATATCAAAATATAAATAAATATTCAGATATATAACATTTTATTAATCAATATTATTTTATTCATCTGCTATATAATAATCATTATATTTTTTATATGTTTCTTCTTTTATTTTATTATTCATTTTTCTTATATTTAAAATAAAACTATCATATTCATTTCTTAAATTGAGTTTAGTAAATTCTATTTCTCTAAGTTTCTTCATATTACTTTCTATTGCTGTATTCAATTTTTCTCTTTCTGTAGATTTACTATCATATTCTAATTTAAGAGAATCTAGGTGAGTTGTAATTTCATCCTTTATAAAATTATCGTTTTCTTTTAATCTGTAAAATTTAGTTTCTAAGTGGGATATCTGTCTTTGGACGGTTTCAGTGGATTTTTTTAATGAAATTTCCGTGGATTCTTGTTGTTTGATTAGTGAATCTAACTGTGATATTTCTGCTTGTAAGTTTTCATCTTTTTTCATCTCTTCGGAATATTCTGATGCTATCTTGATTTTAGATTTTATTTCTTCCATTTCTTTTTGGAGTTTGATTTTTTCTTCGTTGTATTTTCGTATTTCTTCTTTAATAAGTTTTATTTCTTCTTTTTCTTTATGCACGTATTGTTTCATTTCTTCTAACAGAGAAATTAATTTATCTGGATCTGTGACTATCTGTGTTCTGAGTTTGGTAATATCGGTTTTTAAGGAATAATTCATTAATTTGAGAGAACAACATCTGTCATCTATTTCCTTTTTTGTATTTCTTAGTTTTTCATATTCTCTTTCTCGTTTTCTAAAGTTTTTATATTTTTCTTTAAGATCTTCTTCTGATGCTTCTATCTTCTTTTTAAAATCGTCTACTTCTTCAAGTTTTTGATTGCTGTGCATTCTTTTCTCTTGTAATGTATTTTCTTTTTGTTTTATTTCATTATCTAAATTTTTATTCATACTCTCTCTTTCTACATTTCTTTGTAAAATACTTTCATATACATTTTGTTTAGAATCTCTGTATATACTAAAATTTATAACTACACTTAAAAATGATATAAATCTTTTGGAATCTGGAAATGCTATATCTTTGAATGAAAATGTATTTATACCAAGGTTGTTAAGAAAATAATTCATTCTCTTACATAACACGAAATTAAACAAAGATTCCTCTGTTCTATTTTTTTGTATCATAATATCTTCAGTAGAACGTCCTTGATAAAGTTCAAGTATAGCATTGTATATTCTTGATACAGTAGGTGAGGTTGGTTTGGATATCTCAGAAGGCTTTATCTGTATGTTAAACTCACTAAAATATTCTATTATATCCTTTACAGAGAGATCAGGAACTAAGTATACATTTGTTTTGTTCATTTGGGGTTGATTGATATAAACAAATATTTATTTTTAAAATTACAAAAAATACTTTTGAAAAGGTAATTATTTCATAGAAGAATATTTATTCAAGTATAAAAGAATGTAAAGATAATAACATATTGTATATTGTATTCTCTTCAGCTATTTTTTCTGTATGCTCTAAAATATGTTTTCTATAATCAACCTTTCCAACCCTGTAAACCTTTAGTTCTTCATCAGTTAGATCCTTTTCCCTTTCTACCATTTGAATATAATTTTGTGTAAGAGATAACAATTCTTCAATATCTCCATTATCAGGTTCTTTAACTGTAAGATAGTCTATCCAGCTTTTTTTATTAAGATTACATAACATTCTTTTTTCTAACTCTGTGTTCTTGTATGTTATATGAAAATTATAATATTGTCTCTGGAGACCATGGAGTAATGCAACAAGTGTAGATTTAGGATAAAATCCTATATTGGATGTAATTTGTCTAGGCTCTGATCCCATAAGAGAAAAAGCATTACCAGTTAATCTGAACGCTTCTATAACCACTCTACCTTTAACAGACTGTACTGGATCAATAACCACTGCTATGGCTCTTTTACTCATTTTTTCAAATTCACTTTGTGTCGACATATCAACATTACTGAGCCAACAACCAAATCCTGGATGTGAGTGGTACCACCCTATTACATTCTCAGTTCTTCCAGTTTGTTCTAAAAGCTCGGTCATTTGAATTTGAAACACGTGATCCATTGCTTCTACTGCTATACCTGAAGCAGCTTGTGGCATAGCAAACACATCTACTATCTTTATGGTATATTCATCTATAAACTCTCCTTGGATCAATCCCATCACTTCCAATGGTATTCCTGATTTTGCGTGTATCAACATTTTAAGAAGTGCAAGAGAACTAATTTGCACGGTTTCTGAGCTATCTGGGAGATTGCTTGGAATCTCAAAGCTTTGGAAATCTAGCATAAAGGGTAAAAATTTTTTATAAACAAAATAAATTAAAAATCAATCTAAGAGAAGTTTAATAATATCTTAATCCATACTCAACATCTCTTCCTGTCAATTCTTTAAATACCAATTTCATAGAATAAAATTCCTCCTCAGTAAATTCTGATTTTCTCTCAACAAATACCTTTTCTTCCTTAATATTTCCTCCTTCCTTCACTACTGTCATTCTTTGATTAACCACAGAAGGGAAACATAAATCTTTTAACCAATTTTCCTGTAATTTCTTGTTCAATGTATTGTTTGGGTTGTATACTGCTTCCCTGATAAAGAAGATTTGGAACTCAGAAAATTGCTTCTGTAATTTATTTTGTATTTCACTGAAATATTGTTGGATAGCGTCCAAAAGAGGAAGAGGGAGTGTTATCACCATAATGTTGCTTCCATCACTATCACTGATCAATTTAATTCTTAGTGTTTTTAAAGCAGATTGTAAACTATCTTTTATTACACTTCCACATACTTTCTTTATCACTTCAGCTACTTGCATTTCAGATTGGCTTTGAGACATAAGGGCAAAAAAAATTTATAAAAAAAATTTAAAAATATTTTACTTCAACTTTTATTTAAACGCTTAAATGAATTATAATATCCAACCATTCCTATTTTCTAATAGAAATACATCTTCTAGATACTTGAACATTCTTTTATTTTGTTCAGGTCTACAAATACACACCATTCTGAGCTGATACGTATTTTTCAGATTAGGACAAGTAATAACAGGAATAGATCGAACATAATAATTAGAATTCTTAAAACTATGAGTCTTTTTACCAAACACCATCATATTTATATAACAATGATACAATGATGTATTACTTACAGATTTATTATACACACGTGAAACTATACAATCATTTTCAACCGATTTATGAAATATTAGGTCTTTTACATTAAAATACGAAATATTTTTTATCTTGGACTTATCTTTGGTTTTTATTTTTTCAAATAATTTTTTCATATTTTTATCTTCCTTTTGTGCTGATTTTATTTTCTGTTTTATTTTTTTATATTCTTTTAGTATTTCTTGAGTATTCACTATTTTGCTTTTAATTACATTATTTACCTTATTATTCAATTTTCTAATAAATTCTATATTATTCATTATTTTAGATTTTTTAATTATTACCAATTCGTTTCTGAATTTATCCCATACAATTCTATCTTTCAAATTTAATCTTTTAACGATATCAGGAATGTAATTCATAATCTTTATTATATAACTGTTTACTATAGAATAGATATTATAAATGTATCTTTTATATTTCAACATTATTACTACACTCTTATTATATAATAAATCTATATTTCTAATATTTTTTATATTATACTCATATGTTTTTATCTTTTTAATTTCTTTTGTACCACTATTTTTTATTTTTTTCTTATCTTCAAATAATTCATATGATTTGTTATTAACTCCAATCCTTTTGTTATCATATTCAGACTTTATTTTTTTATTGTTTATATTACATAATCTAGGATTTGTACGTTTAGCTTTTAATACATTTATTTTTCCATTGTTCATCTTTTCTATACCATATTTATATTTTACAAAATATATTATATTTTTATTGTTATCATTTTTCAAATAACGATTATATTCTTCTACCTCCTTTCCATTTCCAAATAAAAGATTAACACATAATTTGTTATCCGATATTTTACCTGTTCTATCATTTGATAACATATCCGCTATACTATTTTTATTATACACATTATCATGCTTATACATATTATATATGTGATAATCCTTTCCTTTATACATATTATCCTTTCCTTTGTATAAATTATCTTTATCTTTATAATTTTTATATATATTATCATAATATCTATTACCATAACCTCTATTACATATTTGATAATTGTTTTTTATACCATTTATATAATTGATAAGTTTAAAACAACTATTATTATCATTTATATATTCAATAAGTTTACAATAATTATTATTGTTTATTATATCGTCTAATAAACTATTAACCATCATTATTCTTCTATTTTCCATATTCTCTTCAATATTTCTTGTAGTTTTAAAGAATATTATAAGTAAGCTAAAAAACAAGAAGAAACTCATCATTGTTATACAAATAACAATATTATTTATGTTATTTTTATATCAAATGATACAGCATATATATAAACTAAATAATAAAATATTTATATTTTATAATATAATAATAGTTAAAGTTATTATAATCCTTTATATACCATTAAAATAATATATAAACTAGTTTTATTTCGATTTAGGAGAAATGATAATAACAAAATATAAAAAACTTTAAATGATATTGGTAATATAAATAATGTAATACAATAATATATAAGAATATTATAAAAGATTATTAACAATATAAATTATCATAAAATAATATTATAAGAGTATTAGAAATATTATTGTCGTATTACTGAGGGTAAATATACACTGAGAAAACTGAATTATGATTATAATACAAAAATATAGAAAATTTGCTTTTTATAAAATATTTTTATTTATTATTTAGATTTTATTCAAACACTTTAAGTTAAGAATACAAAATAAAATATGTTTTGTTCAAAATCAGGTTTAAACACGATATAATTTAAAAGAATTATGTGAAATATCGTTTTAAAAATAAATTAAAAATTTATTAACAAACATTGAAAGATTGTGATAAAGTTATTTCTTAACCTGAAAGTCGATAGAAATCAAGATTGATTCAAAAATAGAATAAATGGGTACACTTAAAAATGTGTTTAGTTATTTAATTTATATGAAAATTTTCTAAGAAAACGAAAAGAAATAAAAATATTACAAAAAATTTAATAGTTAAACTCTATTTTCAGTTCATTTTAATTTTTTATAACAATTGTTCACCTCTGAATAAATTATTATAAAAAATAAAATTATTATCTCATAATTTAATAAAGATTATAATTGAAATAAAATATGTGATAGACTATGTTATAAACTTAATTTCTAATGAATTTTATTTCAACAATAATCTTTATAAACAAGCTATAAATTTTAGAAAAAAAATAAAAATAATTCTTGAGACACAGCATAATCAATTACAAAGTATTATTACAACAATTAAATTAATCGATACAAATATAAAATTTAAATATTTGATATATAATTCTAATAATAGAAATATATTTATTTCTTTAAATAATAACAAAACAATTTAAAAAAATTTTACAATATAATTTCGTTTAATAATATAAATATAAAAAACACAACAATACAACTTCTTTTAATAATATAAATATAATTTATAAAATATCATAATATATTTGAAAAAACAATTCATACATCTTTCTATTTTATTTTATTTAATTTATTTTTATATATCATCCTTATGGATATATCATTACTTCAAAATGAAATAAATCATTTATTATATCTATATTATAATATTATAGGATTAACACAATCTTCTGTAGATGATGCTAAAATATTGGTAGAAGAATTGTTGTTATGCAAACATCGTATAGAACAGATAATAGATGAATATAAAAATAATAATCAAGAAGAAAATATGGAAAATGAGATAAAAAATGCAGCAAGCTATATAGAGGAAGGATATGCATTTTTAGATAATTTAATACATGATTTATAAATAAAAATAATATAATGGTTTTAAATTATAAATATTTTTTATTGTTTTTAGTTTAATTAAATGAAATTCTTTAGTAAGATATATCCTTATCATAATATGAAATTACGTGTTTTTTTAAAACAATGATAATTTGTATTAACTGGGTTTGTTATATATATACATTAATCCCATCTTGCTTTATATTCTAAGATGTTAATATATTATATATTTTATTATAACATTCTTATTGAGATTCTTATCTTGATATGATATTTACCGAATCATTAATTGATTCAGGTATAAAAATTACACTAACTGAGTACCACTTTAATTTGACGATGAATTTGATATAGAAAACATTGTTAAGTTACACATTGAAATTTCTTATACTTATCTATGTTCTTTTTATTTTTTTTTTGTTTTGATAATCTTTCTGAGCGTGGTAAACTTGAACTTATTAACCTTATGATTTGGTTATATCAAGCAACCATTAAATTCAGGGAAGACTTTCAATTTCCTAATTGTTATTAAAATTATTTTTATTAATTACTACTTATTTTTATTATAATTTTTATTATTTTATTATCATTATTTTAATTATTACTTATTCTTAATCTTTCTTTACATTAATTAATTTGTTAAATATTGAAATAATATGATTTTGTAATTTACTCTCATTACAAACTTTCTATTTATATTTTTTATAATTTTTATGCCCTATGATTGTAATTCATACAAAAACAGATTCTTTCGAATTAGAAGAATTGCCTTTAGACAATGGTTTTGAAGAACTTTTAGATTTTCTTTCTACACAGGATGTAATACTTTCAGATCAACACCGTCTAGCTGTTTTATATCATCAACACCATTTACATGCAAATGCTATACAAATATTAAATCTTGCAATAGAAAAAAATGTCTTAATACCAGAAGAAGTAGAAAAATTGAATTTAATACTTTTGTCTTTGTATATAGAATTATATTTCAAAGATCATTCATATTATAATCAATGTAATAAATTGTTTCAGAAATTGGAAAATACTTCAAAAGAAAATCAACCTATTCTTAATATTTGTAAAGGATATTTTTTCTTACGAACACATAAATATGATATTAGTAAGTTTTTATTTTCTGGGCAGACATATCCGTTGGCTGTTTTAGGATTGAGTTTAATAAATTTATTGTATAATAATAATTATAATGGTGATAATATTTTATTGAAAGGTTTAGATAGATTTTATCATGGTGATATAAAAGATGCAGTGAAAATGTTGGAAGAAGAATATATTGGTAATAAAAATGCATTGTTTTATTTAATACGATTAAGTCATAGATATAGAAATGGTATAATAAAATATTATTTGGAAAATGATAAAAAATATACAATCTCTGAGATAGAGAGTATGGTTAAAGGAGATGCAATAGAGCTGAGTGAATTACCTGATGATTTTAAGCATAATGATGATTTTAAAGTAACAATGATTAATTTTTATATCGATAGAAATGATTATGAAGATGCAGAACATATTATAAAGCTTTTGAGAGAAGAGGAAGATAGAGAATATTTTTTAGGGAAATTATACCATTTAAAAAACAATAAAGACGAGGCTTTGAAGCATTATAAAAAATCTTATAATATTTATGCAAAATATTCTATGAGTCGTATTCAATCTGAAGAATTTGATGGTTTAAAAGATATAGATGAATTACATGAATTTTATTCTTATCTTCAAATTAAAAACAATAATATTTCTAATGTAGATACGAATAAGCTGTCAGGAAACTTTAAAGCTGTTGTTGATGTAATACTAAATGAGAGTATTAATCCTATAGAAGCATACAAAAAATATAAGAAACTTAAAAATAATGATTTGGTCTTGGATTATGTTGTAGAAAATAACAAAGCTTATTTTTTAGATAGAATAAGAAAAATAACCTCGCCGTATGAACAATCTATCATTCTTGAGTCAAACGATAATATCAATGATGAAATTAAGATTCATATTACCAATGCAATGGAATTATATTCCAAAATTAAAAAAGAATATACAGAAGAAGAAAAATCAATTACATTGGCTTTAAAATATAATAAAGCAAAAATAGAAGAAAACCATCAAATCTTAGAAGAATTATCACATGAAGATAATTTTTATCTTCTAAATTATTGTATAACAAATAAAAAAATAAAAAATATCACAGATAAAAACATCATAGGATATATTTTATACAAAGAAAAGAAATACGAAGAAGCACTTAAAGAAATAAAGAGAGAAACCAATTTATTTGCACTTATACTTAAAGGAACGATTTACTTTGAACTAAAAGATCTAAAAAGATCACTCTCTATTTTTATTAACGTTCTTAAAAAAGAAAATTATTGTTTCTACGCAGCCAATATGATAGGAATACTTCTATCAACCAAAGATCCTAATAAAAGTAAAATTATATTTCAAAAACTATCTACCATAGATAAAAATATACGTAAGAATCTAGGAATTATATTATACAAATTAGAAGAATATGATAAAAGTTATTATTATTTTAAAAGAAGCATACCGTTGACAGATAGAATATTTTCTGATATAGCAAATAAATTAAAAGAGAAGAAAGAAGGAAAGGAAATAATAGAAGAAATAAGAAATAATTATAAAGAATGTAAAGGTTATAATTAAATAATAAATATTTTATAATTATATTTTAATTGTTGTATAAGGATGTTTATTAAACAAAGATAAATATTTTATTTATATTTTTTATTATTTTCATTATTAGATTAAGAGGAATAGATAATTAAAATATTTCTTTTTCTTTTAAAGTTACAGTCAATTGAATGTATGCGATTGTTCCCCTCTTAAACTTAATCATAATTATATTATATTAGTATAAATAATATTACTTCCGTATTTGCTTTGTAAACAGATTTCAATTTATATATATTAATAAATCATATTTTCCTTACTTTTAAGCTTTCACTCGTTTAAGATTGTTTAAGCACGTAATTTCAATCTCAACAATCTTTATATTGTTTTCTTCTTTATTGTATATGAAAATATATGGTTTGTTATGTTTGATAAATAAAGTGATTTTAATAGGAATATCAACTTTTATTCGAATCTTATTGTTTGTCAATACCGGTTCTGTATAATACTCCTTTTAATTATAATAAAAATAATATTTATAAGCATTTTACAATTATTTTATATTTTATTATATAAAAATACTAATATAATTATTGTGTTATTATTTGAGGAAGACCTAAAAGCTCGGGAAATTTACTAATAGTTATCCGTCTATCTCTTTCATCTTTGTTAAATATCATAACTTTTATTTATTTCTTTCTTTAATCACAATTTGCTTCAAATATCATTTATTAACCAATTAATATCTTTGCAATATAGTTATTTGTCATCACAAAAAAGAAAAAATAGGTGTTGAGATTGATACGCGATTAAACACAGTAATAATTAACATTTATTTAGTTGGTTATAATATTAATTGTTTTTTACATGTAATAATAAACGTTCGTTTCATATTAATTCTACAGGTTTCTCATCTTCTATTAAAATAATTTATTAAAAACCTATATTATTAAAACCCTATATTGCTTTCTTCTTTGTTTTTTTTATATTCCTTTATATTATTATTTTATATTCTGTGTTGTATATAAATTGTATTAAAATCCGAAAGAATAAATAGAATCAAAAAAGATCTTTGATTAAAAAGGAAATCGACAAATTAAATATTAGATTTAATTTTATCTTTTCCGGAAATTTTCTTTCAAAATCTAACTAATTCTTGTAAAAAAAATATGTAAAATATTACATCAAAGAGGAGATCTTTTTGCAGAAAAAAAAGTGGATAAATATATTTTAATAAATCCTTCAAATAGATTTTTAGAATACTTACGTACATATTCAAGATTCTATATTATTTTTCTTCTATTACATATCTATATCTTTTTTATATTATTTTTCATTCAACCTTATATCATTCTTTTGTATAAATTAATATACATTCTTTTATTATTATCACTTAATATCTTTTTTATATTATTCTTTCTTATCACATTATATCTTTCCCTCTATTGTTTATGCAAACAAATTATTATGCCCTTACATTCTTAATGCTATCTTTTGTTAATGAAGCTTTTGAAGATGATGTACCGCCTGAACATAAAGCTTTCAGTCGCAGACTTATAGCTGAATATGATAAATTCAATCAAAGAATAAGATCAAGTACTAATTATTTCTGTACTCAATATAAATTATTTTTTGAATTGTTTCATATACGTTATTTAACACCTATTATCACAGAATATTTTTTAAGTAAAAATCATGAATTTGATATGTTGGTACTGAAGAATTGTAGATTATTATTTTATCAATTGGATAAATTTGAAGAAGCTAAGGATAAACAACTGTTTTCTAAACATTTTTATATAGTAATAAGACATTGGGTAAGAAAGTATCCTTGTTCAGTTTCTAGTGCGTTGAATATATCAATTATGGATGTTATATTGGATAAAATATATTATCCTGTAGTCTTGGATGCTTTAATTTATATGCTGACCATGCGTGATGAAAATTTTCTGAGGTTTATGTATGTGTTGGATAGAAGTAAATTTTTTGAAAGGTTATGTTGTTTATGTTTAAGAAATAGAGAAAATAATGATGTATCTAGAATATTGAATAATACTCTTACTGAGATTTCTGATGAGGAGTTTGAATTTGATGGGATTTCTGATGATTCTGATGATAATACAGATACGGATACAGATTCTACGGTGATGGTTAAGGGAAAGACGAAGATGAAAAGGAAAAGTGAATTAGAGAGTCAGATGGAAAGACAGACATCAAATTCACAGATTTATTTAGAATTAAATGAAGATAGTTCTAAATACAGAAATAGAGTGAAAAATACTATAAAAATCTTATTATTATTTGCTTCGTATATTACAGCACCAGAGAAAAAGGTTAAAGATAATGTTTCTAGAAATATTTTATTGGAAGCAATACCATTGATATTTGATATGCTTTTAGAAGAGAAATATTATTTTTATACCAAAAGACTTTTTAGAAGTATAATCACTTTAATAAATAAATCGGATAGCGCTAAATTAAAACTATCAGATAAATTATTTGAAAGAATTTCTGATGATAGCATAATAATTTATTACACTGAAGAAGACAATCAAAGAAGTCGGAAAAAATATGAACAATATAAAATAGATTTAAGAAAAGAAAAAGCGATAGAGAAAGAAAATCGAAAAGAAAGATATAAAAATTTTAGAGAGGAGAGGGATAAATTAATGAAATTAAGAAAAAGTCGTATAGGAGATCCTGTATTTAAATCCTATAGTCAAATCTTAAAAGAAAATACATCACCAGACTTCCAAACACTTTATGAAGATTATTTTACTCCATTAGAAAAAATACCACAAGAATCACTAACAGAACTCGATACACCAAAGAGTAAATTCATCCTTTACATAATAATGACCACATTGACTTACAGTACTAACCTTCTTAATATGATATTCACTAATAACTACTATAAATTTCTTATCAACATTTTCTTCCTTTCAGATGATTATTTCATCGTCAACGCATCATATAATTTTATCGCCCACATACTCGTATACATCCAGGATTATTCCTATCTCATAAAAATACTAGAAAATACACCATTTATTCCCAACCTACTCTCAGAATGCAAAACAATGTTCTCCTATAAAAATAACAGTACCCCATCATATCGTCTCAACCACTCATTTATCCTACAACTGTTCCTAGGTCTATCATGCACAAGAAAATATATTAAAAACACAGTAAAAACAAAAAAAGAAGTTGAGAATTACGATCTTTACATCGCCCACCGCACTAAACTTCTAAATATCCTATGCGTACTAGATACAGATGAATGGATAGTAATAGAAAATGATTTCCTATTTAAAGAATTAAGAAGAGAAAAATTTAAATACAATGACAAAGAAATAGTAACATTTCTAGATGATTGTTATACAGAAACCCTATGCAGATATATCAGTCAGATGATACTTAAAGATATACCACACTCTGATATTTTTGAAAGAGATAGTGAAGATAAATAAAATAATAAGATAAAGAGTTAATGTAAAGAATATAAAATAAATAGAATAATGTATAGAAATTAATAAGGAATATAAAATAAATAAGATAGAGAATTAATGAGAATCTAAAATAAATAGAATAAATAAGATAAATAAGAATATGAAATAATAAGATAAAGAACCAACAAAGATAAATCATAATTAAAAAATATAATAAACACATAAAATAAGATATAAAAATATTATTAACAATTAAATGTTAAGGATAATGTAATTATTTAGTAAGAACTAAATATATACTCTCTTTATCATATCCTTTCTCTAATATTTTTAATCCTACACTTATACATAATTCTTCTATTTCTTCCATAGAAAATAAATGATAATATCTCTTCATTTCTTCTTTCTTATTCCAAATAGCTATAAAATCATTATCATTAAAAATATTATTATCATTATTTGTTATTGTATTGTTAGTAGTGTTATTATCATTATTACCATTATTAGTAATATTGTTATTATCTATATTACAATTTAAATTATTAATATCTCTTATCTCTTTATCTTTAGTGTTATATTCTTTTAAACTTCTGAATTTACTTTTATATTTTATTTTTATATTCCATACATATATTAGCATATATCCTTTATCTTTTAATATTCTCTTACATTCTTTAAGATATTCTATTCTTCTTTCTTCTGTTGATAGATGGTGTATAACAGATATAGATAATATAATATCAAATGTATTATATTTAAAATATGTAGATATTCCATTACATAGAATAAGATCTATAGGTATTTTAGTCTTTAATTCGTTTATTGTTTTAACATTGTTATCCTTTATATTACTCTTTATATTATCATTAGTATTAATATTTATATTTCTCTTTATATTAGTATTAATATTAGTTATATTACTATTTATATTAGTGTTATTCTTTATATTAGTTATATTACTATTTATATTAGTGTTATTCTTTATATTAGTTATATTACTATTTATATTAGTGTTATTCTTTATATTAGTTATATTACTATTTATATTAGTGTTATTCTTTATATTAGTTATATTACTATTTATATTAGTGTTATTCTTTATATTAGTTATATTACTATTTATATTAGTGTTATTCTTTATATTAGTTATATTACTATTTATATTAGTGTTATTCTTTATATTAGTTATATTACTATTTATATTAGTGTTATTCTTTATATTAGTTATATTATCATGATTATTATTATTCTTTATATTATCATTAGTATTAATATTATCATTTATATTTCTCTTTATATTACTATCATTTATATCACTATTTTTAACTTTTAATACTTTTATTTCTTTACATTTATGTAATAACTCTTTTGATATATCCATTGCTATTGTATTATTTTTTATTATATTTCTACCATTACCACATCCATTATCTAATATTATCATATTTTTTTTATAATATTTTTTAAAAAATGATGGGATGAAAGACCATGCGTTTATTCTTGATTTATTAAATTCATTAGAATGTTTGGTATAGAAATCATGTACAAAAGAATTTTCAAAAGTATTGGGATTAAAATTATTATGCATAAAAAAGGGATAATAAATAAATATTTATTATTTATAATAGAATGGTATTACATTAGATAATATAATATATTAAGATCGATAGAATGATATTATAAAAGGAAAGGGTTAGGTAAGGTCACAATAATAATATAGTAATAATCGAATTTATTGATATTATATAATCTACTGCTAATGCTTTATTAGTATTTTTTCAGTACAACTACTAATCTATTTTTTACCGCTATTATCTAAACACAAAAACAGATAATAAAATAACAAAATAATATTTATTTTGCTCCTCTCTTTCTCTGTCTCTCTTCATACAACGTATAATTATCACACACTCTCTTTGCTATGACTTCTGCTGTAAGATAACTATATTCTGTTTCTATTTCTTCTATTTTATTTTTTTCTATTAAATATAATTCATCTTTATAATTCTTATTAAGTATCTTTCCTTTATATATTTTTTCTATTTTATTTTCTTCTATGAATTGTATATTTAATTCTGCTGGCGCTTCTATTATCTCATCTATGTATCTATTAGAAAGTAATGTTAATTTTCTTTCTTTATAATTTAATAATGGATATATATTTTCTACCTCCTTAACTTTTTTATCTGTAAATAATCCTAAAATAAGATAATCACATCTATTTTTTGCCTCTTTAAGTATTGCTGCATGGCCTGCATGATAAAGATCAAATGTACCAAAAATATATCCTATTTTACCATTTCTTTCCTTTTTTGGTAATGCCAACTCCTTTTCATATTCTTCCAATCTTTTACTATCCACATGATATATTTTATTTTTCCTAAGTAACATTCTTCCTATAATATTTGTTGTTGATGTAGTAGGCGTTCTATCAAATTCTCTAAACATATTCATTTTTTTAGCATATGCATAACAATCTTCCCCCGAAACATCAGAAATAGGATCATTTCCATGCATAATAATATCACAACCATATTTTTTAACAATATCAATATTTGTTACAAATGGTGATCCTAATACTACTTCATCCACCCATCTACATGCTTTAACACATTCTACCCTTTCATTATCAAAAAGCACAGGTAAGGATTTATTCTCTTCAATATCTTTATTGGTATGAACACCTATTATAACCTTATCACCCATTTCTCTCGCTTGTTTTAAACCTCTTGCATGTCCATAATGAAATACATCATAACAACCATCTGCCCATACATTCACCATTCTTAAGGGTGATGAAATATTTATTTATCTCTTTTTTTATTAAGTCCCGCCTGGCCCAGTGGTCGTGGGGTGGTAACCAAACCCCAAGCCTGGCGGGTTCGAATCCCTCATCCAGAAAAATTTTCAAAACAAAAAAAGAATAATAATAAACGGAGAAGAGAGAAAAAGGTTGTTGAGTGGGTGAGGTTTCGATAGCGCAGCATAGCTGTGCCTTGTATGACGGCCCCGCTACTAGATTAAAGTAGTGTTTAGCTGATGTAGTTGCAATCCCTGTATTGATTTGTGACTCGGCCAATACTATGCAACGAAAGAGGCTGGGAATTCCTTAAGAGCTGGAAGTGGGGGCGGCGACGCGCACCATACGCAAAATCCTAACACTCTGGAGTATAAGGTAAGATGAGATTAATGCATATCTGTAGCGAAACCAGTTAGTACAAGTTTAATGTCGCTCGAGGAACCGAAGGTCACAGACCATGGTAGGCCGCAACCGGCCAGGAAGCTTTGATAAATAAAATTTCATTCGTAAAAAAAAAATCTTTTTTTATTATAAATTATATTTATGATTTTGACAGGTGCACGAGGTTTTACATTAAAAAATATAAAATATTCTAAAGAATATAAATAAAATTATTTTTTTAATAAAAATATATTATTCATTTGAATCACTTTATATTTTTTTATAGAAACTTTTTATCATTACACATCTGTAGATCTTTAAGCAAATTTAATATTCTACTAATAATTCCATCATAAATATACATTAAATCTAATCATATATTTTTTAATAAATTTTCTATTCTAATTGATTATTCCAATACCCGTCGAATGATCATCATATCCCCAAATTATTATTTTTAAAACATTTATACAACTTCAAAAAGAAATAAAGTAAAATAAGAAAATATAATTAATTAAATAAATGAATATAAGAAAATATAGATTATCCATATCTAATATTAAATGAGTGAGAGGTTTTCTTCCCTCCGATGGAAAATAAAAAATAATATTTTATCAATAATATTATTACTTTAATATATTAATTTTATATTTATTTGTAATCTAAATATTATAATTAAATTAAGTTTATGAGAATAATGATTATACAATAAATAAAATAATAATTATAAAATAAATATTTATTTAAAATAAAATGAATATAAAAATATTTAAAAATCAAAGCTAACAATTTCTTCTTCTTCGTTTTCATTTTCTTCCTCACTCTCTTCTTCCATTTCCTCCATAACCATCTCTTTTGTAGGATATGCAGGTAATCTTGCTAAATATCCTATATGTTTTCCAATAGATGTATTACCTAGTCGTATAGCATATTCTATTATCTCATTATCTATAATATTGTTATTGTTATTCTCTGTATTGTTTTTATTATTATTCCTATTCATATTGTTGTTATTCACTATACTATCTTTTATATTACCTTTTATATTACCATCTATCTCTGTATCTATATTATTATTTAATTCTATCTCTGTATCTATTTCTTCATATTCTTTTATTAATTTATTCAGATATAATAATTCTGTGTTTATTTTACTTGTAATACGATAGATTTCATTTCTAAGTTCTGTTTCTAATTCATTACCATAGTATTTATAAATAAATAAATGTTCTTGTGATTCTAATAAAGATGATACAGATGTTTTGTTATTCATATAAGATTTAAGTGTTGTTATAAAGTTTGAAAGGTAGTTTGTACTCATGGGCATTAAAATATCTATGAAATATATAAGTAATACATAATAAAGAAAGTATAAAGAAATAAAATATATTTTTATTATAAATGTTATAAGTATTATTTTATTTAAGTAATATTTTATTTATACTCATTAATATTTATCATTTATATTAATTTAAATACAATTCACTTATCATTTTTTAAAATTATAAAAATTTTTTTTTAATAATTTTATATTCAATATATGCAATTATTTCTTCTTTTAGACTCAATTTTCAACTAATTTTTAATAGTAAAATTTACTATTGAAATTTAATAATCCAATTAAAAGTATAAAATATAAAGTAAAATACCAGCAATATTGAATATAAAATAAATATATAAAATTATTAAAAAATATATTAGAACATAAACATTCTGCTATAAAATAAATACATCGTATAATATTATATTTTGTTTTTTTAAACTTATTCTTTATTATTATTTCTCATCATCATCCTCCAACTTCTTTCTCGCATCTTCAAACAATTTTAATTGTTTTTCATGCAATTCCTCCATCGATAATCCCGAATCTTTAAATTTATCCTGCTTAGAAGGCATTTTCTTAGATATATTGTTATACTCATTATAAACATCTGTACACTTATCAACATATTCACCATAATCATAATTTATTAAAGCAGTAAGTATATGTTCGTATGTTATGGTTTTTCTCTTACTTTTCTCACACGCAATATTAGCTTCTGCTGTTATCAAATGAATAAATTCTAATGCCAATTCCATTATTAACGCTTTAGCATCTCTACTGACAACACGTCTATCAGCAGAATCCATAATTATTTTGTCTACAGTTGCTTTAGGAAGCTTAAGATCTTCTTCATGGCCATCATCATTCATATGGATATGGAGGAAAATAGTATTTATAGGGGAGGTAAAAATAAAAAAAAGCGAAAGGAAAAAAATATTAATTAAAGTAAATTAAAAAAATATGTTATTAATTTGATAAGAATATGATAATAATAAATGTATGCGATAAAGGGATTATAAGTGTGGATGATATAAGCATGTAATATAATAATAAGTACATATGATGATGATATGATAATAGTATAATTTATTACTATTATTACCTTTAGAATTTCTGATAAACGATATAAAAGAAAGATTCCGTTTTAAGTAACTCATTTTTTATTTAAATTTATTCGTATTTATATTTCCTTGTACAAATCTGATATTATTAATATTTACTTGACTACTTCTATATTCGTTTTATTTTACTATGATGAAGGATAATCAACGGTTATTCATATTAATACTGTTATTACTATTATTCATATAATTACTCGTATAATAAATATTATTATTATTGTGCTTATTACTCATATAATTATTATTCTATTGTCTGTTAATATATTCTTTAATCGAATATATTCCTCTATTTATTTTAATTTTTATTTCTTTTATTTTACTTCTTTTGGCTTTCTTTCTTTTTGGTTTATTTTTATTTGTTATTTCCAATTCTTTATTCGGTGTGTCTAATTCTTCATATTCTTTATTTTTTATTTTTCTTATATTTCTTTCTAAACGTCTATTTTTTGTTTTAAGTTTTTTTATATTTAATTTCATTGGGGAGAATAAAATAAAAAGTAGTATTTATTATAAAAATATATGGTTAAATGATTAAAGAAAGATATTCAAATAAATAAAATAAAATATATTATTAATATTAATATGTCCTGTTGGTAATGGTTGGTATGATTGAGATGGTTGTTGGTAATGATATTTTTGATAGTAGTATGATGTTAATAATGATATGAGTATTATCACTATTATTATTATTATTCCTGACTGTTATTCCTTCTATTGCTATCATCGTTATTACCATTATTGCTATCATTATTACTACTACTCCTATCATCATCACTATTATCATTATTTATTACTCTGCGTAGTTGTACTTTTCTAAATAAATTATCTTATTATCTTAGTATCTACTTTTCTCTCTTTATGTTTATATCTAACATCTCTACCATCTCTATATTATTTATTTTATTATCTTTTTATTTTATACAATTTTCTTTCTATTGCATTTATCTTCTCTCTCTTATATTCTTCTTTGAGTGTATTATATTTATGTTTTATATCATTGAATTCATTTATCTGCATTATGAGTTCTGCCTGATATTCTTCTTTGTTAATTGAAGATTGTATATTTGTTT
This sequence comes from Spraguea lophii, assembly GCA_001887945.1. Taxonomy (NCBI): domain Eukaryota; kingdom Fungi; phylum Microsporidia; family Spragueidae; genus Spraguea; species Spraguea lophii. The sequence continues at coordinate 17,017 of LDOQ01000311.1, read as the reverse complement.
GTGTCATGAAGGTTAAAAAAAAGTAAAATATTTTTAAGAAAAATAAATGTTTAATTCTCTTATCCCTTTAATGTTAATCTTACCTCAACATCTGTATTTTGTAAGAAAGCTGCTGAATCTTTGAGCATCTGATGTGTCATTTGTAGGGCGAACATTCTTCCGTGGATTATCATTTTATATTTGCTCCATGTGGCTGTTCCTTGGCCGCATGGTGATTTTCTGGTGGTTACGTCACAGATAAATGGTTGGAGGACTCTGGGTTTCTTGGCTGTTGGGGAGTTTTGAAATAGGTAGTTGTAATACCTGTTGGATAAATCAGATAGAAGTTTTTTATTGGAACAAAGTAAACGGAGTTCAACGTTTATTAGTTTCTCGGGTACTGGTGTTTCTATGTCGTATTTTTTCTCTACGTCGTTCATTAATGGGTTAGAAAAAAATTAAAAAAATAATTTTGCAATGAAAAAATAAAATTATATGTTTTTCGTGTTTGTAATATATAAATTGGCTTTTATACAAAATGGTTTATAGTTTATTAATAGAAAAATAACAAAACAATTTTTATATCCTGTTTATGCAAAAATATTATAAATAAAAGGATTTTATTTATGCTCCTAAAAATGGACCAGCGACTGATAAAATATTTCTAAATCCAAATTTTATAGCGGAGATTGGTGTACTTTTGGTAGAATATACACCTAAGCAAGTACCTTTATGATCAGATCTATCCCATAATCTAACAGTATTATCAGCAGCTGATGATGCTATAACAAGAGCAAAATATGAAAATGATAGAGAATAAATAGTTTTCTCATGGCCAACAAACTTATTAATTGATGCACCAGTTTCGATATCCCAAAGATAAATTATTTTATCCTTACCTCCACTTAAAAAGTATTTACCACAATAACTAACTTCTAAGCATGTAACAATATCGGTATGCCCACTAAAAATACGTACACAAGAACCATCTTGAACATTAAACATTCTGATCTTATTATCACATCCACCACCGAATACATAATTACCGTTGGGATGGAAAGCAACCGTTGCAACATCACTTAAAAATCCTGTAAAAATACGTTCTTCTTTGTTACTCATCATAGAATACATAGACATTTTTTTATCTGCACTACCACTCAGAATATAAACATCATTTGGACAGAAATCAACACTCCAGATAGGAAAACCCTGGCTTTTAAATGTTGAAATACATGTAAATAGATCCAAAGACCACAGTTTAACTGAACAATCAGATGAACAACTTAACAATAATTTCTTGCTTTGAGAAAACTTTAAACTAAACACTGAAGATGAATGGCCAATAAGCTTTATATTTCTTCCAACATCCACAAAATAATCATCCTTATCCGTCTTTCCTAATTCTGCAGATGTTTTTAATTTCTTTAAAGGTTCTTCTGTTAAAGAATATAATTCTATATAAGAATCTTTATATCCACACGCAAGAAGTTTAATATCATTGGAGAATTCTATAGCAGTAAGGTTTCCATATGTATTATGTATTGTATAGCAACATATACTTGGTAAAGAAGAAGGCGATATACTTATTCTATTACAAAGATCTTTTAAATTTTCAATCTCCGTAAATATTGTTGAAGCAGGAAAATTACATACCTTACTTTCTTCAGTATTCTTGCTTTCTCTGTGTTTCTTTAATGAACTTACAAAAGATTCGAGATGATCATATTTATATTGCTCATCATTGATTATTGCATCCTCTACCCTTTTATTTGTAAGAAATGTATTTAAATCCAATTTTACATCGTTAACATTATTATCTAATACACCACATTCCTCAGGTTTAATATCTATTTTAATTTTTATATCCAAATATTGATTTACAATCTTTAAAATATAAGTTAGATGATTTTCTTCCAAAAAATTTATAAAAAGATCAAATGCATATTTTCCCATGGATATTTTATATTTATTATTTCTGTATAAATTAGATAAAGAATTTTCTCTTACATGAAGTGGAGAGGATATTGATTCTAAAATTACCAATTCAGAATTATTTTTTGTATTTGTTTTAAGATCTTCACTGTAACTTTCAAAAAACTTTTTTCCTTCATCTATATTATCATTACTCATAAAATCTAAATAATAATGAACAAACAACGGATATAATAATTGTAAAAGATCACCACGAAAAGAATCAAGACTATCTTCTATCCAAGATTTTAATTTCTGATAACTTTGAATCTTATTATCACCAAAACCCTTTGTCCTTAACTTCTGTATATTTTCCATGGGGTTAAATAAAATAATTTAGATGGATATGCAAAAAAATAATAGAGGTGGTAAAATATACTTTTATTCTCAAGCAGAAGAGTAGGTGAAGGTAACAAGATATAGTTTATAATCAAATAAAATGTAAAAGCTTTTCCAATTACCTAAGACGAATAAAACCATTGTAATATAAAGAAATATTTTATATGTGTTAAAAAATAGTTTTACAACAACTTTATCACATATTTATAATTTTTGAAAAGAAATAAATAATACTTAATTTCTTATTTTTTTTATTCTGACAAAATTAAATACAGTAATAATCTAAACAAGATAAATATATTATACAACATATTATACATATTATTGTTGTATATATAACAAAAAGAGGAGATAGGTAAAAAGTAAATGATTGATGTATTAAACAATATCTGTCAAAGAAAGACTTTTTTCTTTGAAATATTTAAGGAATTAAATATTAATCAAAATATATTTTTATCATAAATTTTCTAAACATAATTTATTAACTAAATCTGTTTTATAACGAAATCTTTACGATTCAGCAATTTTATAGTCATCATATCACCGTCCTTTAATAGAATATTTTCCATATCTGGAGTACAACCTTTATGATAAGTAAGATGTTATATAATATTTAATTATACTTCATTAAGAATATTAAATATAATTATATATCTTAATGGTGTTATAAAAGATAATAAATATGATTATTTAATATATCATTAATAAAATATAATTATAAAATAAATAATAACAATATAAAATATATTATTTTACATTATAAAAATAGTTAAATAATAATTTTTGTAAATAATATTTATTATCTTTTATAACACCATTTATATTATATATTATATATTATATATTATTTCTATTTATATTCTATAATACTTTCTTTTTATATTACATTTTATATTTTATAATATTTTTGCTATATCATATTTTATATTAATAATACTTTCTTTTTTACTTTTAGATTTTATATTATTTTTTATAAATTAAATTAAGATTGATTTATGACATAATTAATAAAAATAAATATTTTATTCTTGTGAATAATATGAATAAAAGAAATATAATATATTTTAGTTTTATTTCTACGTTTCTTTTTATTATATGTATTATAACATATATTATAATACGTTTACATTTAAATGAATATATTAATGTAAATGGTTATCCTATAGCTTATTTGGAGAATAAAAGAGGTATATGTTATATAAATACATTATTTCAATTATTTTATGGTGGGAGTGTAGGTAGATTTTTTATAGAAAATAATTTTGATGCAAATTCAGTAGAGCATAAATTTAAGAATATTTTTATGAAAATGAAAAATGGTGGGAAAATAAATTTGCAGGATGATTATATTACATTGTTTAAATCTATGAATTTTGATAAAAAAGAATATAAAACAGGTGGAGATTCTAGGCGTTTATTATATTTGGTAATCAAATATCTTATAAAAAATAAAAAAAATAAAAATTATGGTAATTTTAGAAAAATATTCGAAGGTATTGCAGCATCTACAATAGAAAAAAATTCTATAAAAAAATATAACTTTGATCGTGTAAATATAGAAAAAGAAATTTATAAAATAAAAAAAAATTTATATGGAATATATCCACAAACAATATCTTTGTTATTTAGTGGGTATTTTAAATATAATATCAATTATGTTAAAAATAACCTTAAGTTTAATATAAAAATAAAAAATAAAAAATATGATTTAAGATCTATAGCAGTATTAACAGGAAAAGGAGATAAACCTACACATATATATTCCATAATAAAAGCTAAAAAGGATTGGTTTATATTAAACGATTTAAAAATAAAGAAAATACAACAGAATGAAATATATTCTCATATCATTTCCATAAATATTCTTTTTTATGAAGCAAATGAATGATAAATACATAATTATGAAGGATTAATGATCATGTAAATAACAAATGAATGTAAATACATGTAAATATAAATGTAAATGAAAAATAAAAGGCATTTGAATAATAATAAATAAATTATAAAAGATTATAATAGATAATAACAACATGCAACACAATATTTGCTTTTTATTTATTATTAATAATAAATTGTATATAATAAATATTTTGAATATTATTATTTCTATTACTTACAGGTAAATCAGAAATTAATAGGAAAAATTTTTAAAAATAAAATGAATAAATAGACATTGTTAAATGTTTTTTTTTGTGTTTTTACCGGATTTTGTATATATTTTTATTAACAATAAACATGATATCTAATGAATGTAATCCTGTTGTGCGTTTGGTAGAGAATCTTTTTAACCGTATAAAAAGGCTTGTGTCTACCAATAAACCGAAAAAAATTGTTAAAATAATAAACTCAGCAAGTCCGTTGTTCCAAGGATAATAATGTATTCATATGTGCTTTATTTGATTCGGGAGCATAATTAAGCATAAGTTAGAAAACAGTGTTTTCAATATAGATTTTTTCGGATTTTTAAATGAATATTATGTTGAATCTATTATAAATAACCAGTCTCTTTTAATCTTGAATAATGTAAGATTACATAAATCACAGGTGATATTTTTGGTTTTTAAGAGCAAAGACCCCAGCTATTTATTTTTACCGCTTACTCCCCGAAATGCAATCAGAGAAAAAATGCGTTTCAGTTTTAAAAGGTTATCTAATCAGAAGAGATCTCTTATTATTACTTCAAGAGATATATTAAAAAAATCAAAATTTAGAAATAATTAGAAAGTCTAATAATAATCATATTGTTTTTTTTCGGAATTAATATGCAAAATAGGGTAAATTCTATTTTAAATAATAATGATAATTAAAAGTCGATTGAAACATTTTTTAAAGTTTAACAATATTCATTTATTCCTTTTATTATTTTTTTCATTAATTCTTGGTTTATACCGTGATATTTATTTATAAATTAATTATCATATATCTATGAGAAATACAATATATAGGGTTTTTGATCAATCTGAAGAAATAGAAAAAACTACCAAATTTGTAAAATATAAATAAAAATCTATTAGACATTATAATGAGCATATGAAAACCAATTATTAATAATGTGATTAGATTCAATGTGATGAATATAAGAAAAGGGTGTATCATAAAAAAGGAAATAGCCAAGATGTTTATTATTTTTTTATCTATTATCAGTTGAATATTAAAGAAATTTGACTAGAATGGACATGTTGATATTTCAATAACAAGATAGCGATAGAAAAGCTATATTAAATAAAAATGGGATTTTATCATAATTTTTAAAAGTATACTTTATGGTAACATGTGAAAATAAAGATTCTATAAAGAAATAATTCCAAATGTTTATAACAAACAAAATATAAATAATAATATACAAATTGCCTAAACGACCGTATGGGTTTTTTTGTTTGTCAAAAAATAAGGATTAATTTCACATGAAAGGTTATGTTCGCAATATAAAAAGATATCGTCAATTGAATGTGGTGATTGAATAGAATTATTTAGATGGGGACGTTATAATATACAACGTAAGAAAAAACAGTATTTTTGATGGATTAAAATTTTTATCTACGAAATACTTCAAGTAACATTGGAAATATATAATTAATCAATACATAAACGCATTAAATAAAAACAAAATTAAGTTATAGAATAATAAATTCTATAATCAATAAATTAAAAAGCGCAACAATCAAAAATAAAAAAGATAAAATAGCTAGGTGTGATGACATAGTCAAAATTGATGAGAGCAGTCCCGAAACTAAATATAATATTAAAAGATATAAAAACAATTTTAGGTTATTGGTGGCATTTCCAGGAAGATCAAAGAAATATTTTATCAGGTTGAAAACAAAAAGAATGCAGAAGTTATTTAAAAGATAATCAAAAACAACGTTAATATAAGAACAAGAATAATAACATATGGTTCAAAAGTCTATCAAAAAATACGCAACCTGGGTTATATATACGAAACAATTACTTATGCGGAAAACTTTGTATATCAACAAAACAAAGGAATACACATTAAGCTATTGAAATTACATTGAGATATTTAAAAAAAATATATATAAAAAGTAACCTATACATAATGTAAAGTGATTAATAACTCAAATTTCAATCTATTTTTATTTAAAATCATAAAAATTCCTTTTCCATGAAATTTTAAACGGTTTAAAATATATTAAATGAGTATTTTATTTGTTTTATTTTTTAATCTTTAGATTTTATTTGTACATTTTATCAATAAATATTATAATATATTTGTAATTATTTTATAGAATATTAAATTGTTATAGTTATTATATATTTAATTGAAAATAATAGTGTTATAATTAAAATCTCTTTGATTAAAACTGTAAACTATCGTAAGCGCTTATCTAATCTCTTTAAATTATTATAATTTTTAAAAAAAATTTTGATATAATAAATTTTTAATTTGAAAATTTACTCCATTATCTGTTATCGTTAACATCCACATGAAAACATTTTTAAAAATTTTTTAAAGCCACTGGGTTTCTTTTTATCTTCTACATTTTCTATTTCATTTGTATAAACAATATTTATATCAGATTTAAATGTATGATTTTGTAATTTTATATTTTTATCTGTTTCAAATGTATGGTTATGTGCTTTTATATTTTTATCTGTGTTTAAAGTGGGATTTTTTATTCCATCACTTTCTGTTTTTTCTATTTCTCTATTTATTTCTTCTTTAAGCACTGAAAGATTCTGAACCTCTCCTTCTTTTGTAAAGTTTTTAATATTAACTGGATATTGTTGTGCTTTTTGTGGTTGGTATGGTTGATATATCTTTAACGTATGCTCTTTTTTAGGTCCTGTGGTATTATTTTCAAGTTTTTTGGCTTCTTCTAATAAAACAACTTTCAATCTATCCAATGCTTCTTTCTGTGCCGCAAATGGTTTTTCGTTTTTTATGCTATTTTTCTTTTCAGTGTCGTCTTCTGAGTCCATGAAGGATATTCTGTCATTTTCTATTTTAATTTCTATATTATTTTCTATAAACGGAGAACTTTTATTTATTCCACCGGTTCTAATTAATAAATCATCACCAAGTTCTTTTTCTATTTCTTCGTTAATTTCTAAAAGTCTTTTTTTTAATATCGCAGTATTTGCAGAATTATCAGAATTAATGTTTGAATTAAATAATTTATCACTCGTAATTTGATTGCTTGAATTATTTTTATATTCATTAATTTTCCCTTTTTCTAGATTTTCTTCTTTAAGGAACTTATTATCATAAATATGTATTTTTTCTGTTTCTTCAATTTCTAGAATTTTCTCTTTCATATCTATTTCCTCTTTGTTATTTTTTTCTTTAATTAATTTTATATCCTCTTTATTATTCTTATCTTCAACAAATTTTGTATTCTCTTCTTTCTCATTACCTTCCACTTTCTCTTTCTCTTTCTGATTTTGCATTTCTTTCTTTATCTCTTTCTTTATAAGATAATTCGTTTCTCTACCATAATCTGTATATTCTACATTAAGTTTAGTAATACTTTCATTCTTACTTTCGTCTGATTTCTTATTTATCATATTTTTTCTATTCTTTCTTCTATTTTTCGGCATACAATAAACAACAAGTTGATTTAAATAGATATTGATATCAGTGTTTTGTATTAGATTAAACTTTTAAAACAAAACATAAATATTGTATACAAAAACAACAAAATTAGATGAATTCAGAAATAAAAAAGATGTAAGTTGATATTTTCAATATAGAAAAGACATAGGACGTGATATATTTTAATTAAAGTAGCCCTTATCGTTAAACATAATAAATTTAAAAATCTCAATATAAGAAAGATGATAAATTTTGGAAAAATCAAAACAAAATTTATCACTTGTCATAAAAATAATACTCAAATTAATTTATTAACGATCCCAATTTAAATGTTCTTTATCACCACCATTCCTTGTTACCATATGTGCGCCAAAAAAATCTCTCATGGCTTGTAAGAGATTAGCTCCAGATTTTTTTGTTTTTAAGCCATCTAGAAATGAAATTGATGCACTTAATGCAGGCGTAGGAATTTCTTGTTGGACACTGTATATAATAACCTTTCTTAGATCATAAATATGTTCTTTTACCAATTCTATAAAATCTTTAAATGGTTCTTCATTTAAATTCATATTTTTTAAAACATTTAAATATTGCGTACGAATAATACAACCTCCTTTCCATGCCATTATTACCTCTTTTAAATTTATATTCCAAGAATATAAATCACTTATACTTCTAATAAATGTTAATCCTTCATAATAACAACAAATCATACCACAATAATATGCTGATTCTAAACTTTTTATGATTTCTTCATTATTTTCTCTATTTGAATGAAAAAGAGATGAATATTTTTCTCTAAGTTCTTTTTTTGAAGAAATGATTCTTGCATAAACAGATGCTGTTATTATAGGAAGATACTGACCAGTCTCTAATGATAAAATAGAGCACCAAGAGCCTGTTCCTTTCTGTTCTGCTTTATCATCAATTTCATCAATAACATATTTATCATCTTTCGATTTAAATATTTTATTACAGATTTCAATCAGATATCCCTTACAAATTCCTTTATCCCATTGTTCAAATATCTTTGATATTTCTTCATTTGTTTTATACTGGGCCATTATCATATAAATTTCAGAAATCATCTGCATCATTCCATACTCAATTCCATTATGTACCATCTTAACAAAATGTCCAGCACCATCAGGTCCCATTAACCTGCAACAACTCCCATCATCAGACTTAGCAGCAATACTACAAAATATATCTTTCAGATTGTTCCATACATATGCATTTGAACCAACCATTATTGAAGGCCCATGTCTAGCTCCTTCTTCGCCTCCTGATACACCAGCTCCTGCAAAATGAAAATATTCTTTATATTTTGAAATACGCATAATAGTATCTTTAAAATTTGAATTACCACAATCGATCACTATATCTTCATTTGTCAAATGTTCCTTTAATTGCTCTAAAAATATATCCACTGGCATACCACTTTTTACCATCAATATTATTTTCCTAGGTCTTTTTAAACTCTGAATAAAATCTATTAAATTTTTATATCCAGGAACACCAGATCTCTTAACAAAATCCTCTGTTTTTGAATATGTTCTATTATATACACTAACAGTGTATCCTTTATCCCTAATATTCAGAACAAGATTCTCACCCATTACAGCTAAACCTACTAATCCAATATCCATGGGTATATAAATATTTTTACCTTAAAATTTTATATTTGAAACAACAAAACATCAATAAATAAAAATTTTATAATCTAAACAAATAATATTTGTGTTGTATGTGAAACATACAGGTTTAAATGATTGGTTATTTTTGAAGGAATTATAAAAATTACCATTTAAATAAAATTGAATCCATTTCTTCATAACTTTTTCTAATGTTCTATACTAACTCAAGGATGCGTAATATTTAATATTTTTACAAAAGATATTAATTATTATTAATTAAAATAAAAAAAATAATCTATTATAAACAATTTTTTTAAATAAGAAACATTAAATTAAAACAATCAATTCCTGATATTTATCTCTTTAAAAAACATTTTGGTTGATTTTCATCAATAAAATAAGAAGTATTATCACATAATAGATTTAAAAGATATCATGATTGATCTATAATTGCAGATTAGATTGTTCCGAATTCGACAAAAATATATTCAATTATCCCGTAATAACTTATAACGTATAATATTAAAATAAATTATATTTTTATGAATAATTATTTTATAAAATCATATTTTAATAAAGATAATTTACATTACAAAATACACCAAGGAAGTAAATATTGACAATAAATAATTCTTTTATATTGTTTTCTTATAACAATGTTTTAAACTGTATTAATATTTTTATATTCGACTATGTTTTTTAATATATTTATGTTACATCTTTATTTTGTGTATATATTTCATTATTTTGAAAATGTATAATATTTATTCTAGGATAATTAAAATTACCTTATTAATATACGAGTAAAAAGGGGTTCTCCTTCTCTGGTTGAAGGCCCACTTAACTGAGTGGTCGTGGATGTAACCAAATTTCAAGTATAGGATTCGAATCCTTCACATAGAGAATTTTTAAAAAAACAAGAGGCAGGAAAGATAAAGAAAAGATAGTTAAGTGGGTAAGGGTTCGATAACGTAGTTTAGCGTGTTTTTAACGATGGCTATTACCAGATTAAAGTGGTATTTAGCTTGTGTAGTTGAAATCCCTGTATTAATTTGTGATTTAGCCAGCACTATGGCAAGCAAAATATAAATATCGAAGTAATCAGGATAGACGGTGGCAGCATTACACAAATTCACAACACTATGGAGTATGCGGTAAGATGAGATTAATCCATATATGTCGGTTAGCATAAGTTTAAAAATATACTCCAAGAATTTAAAGTCATAAACCGCAAACACCCAAAAAACTTCTATAAATAAAGTTTAATAAAAAATATATTAAAAATCTAAGCTTTTTTCATTAAAAAAAAGAATTTATTTTATATTAATATTGTATTTTCAAAATTGTTGCCCGAAATATGAATTTATAAACACCGACAATGAATTTAACATAATAGTAAAATAAAAAAATTTCAAATCGCATATTTTTTTTCACAATAAATTAACAATATTTTATTTATTTAGTATCTTCTAATTGTTTCATCATTTCATTTATTATTCTCTCCAATCTATCACAACCTTCAATTAAAGTATCCTTCTTTTCTGTTTTATTTTGCCTATTCTCGTCTTTAAATTGTATTCTCAATGTAGCTATATTCTCAGATGGATGTGGTATGGTATATCCACAAATATCTACACTCTTATCTTGTGAAATAGACCATTGTAATGGATTCATTAATGTATGATCTTCATCTGTAATCGAGAAAGTATATTCATCAAGTACTTTTATTTTATTAGACATGGTGTAGATTTTTTAAAAATAAAAAAATTTTAAAAAAAATTTTTGTTGTATCAAGCATATTCTATATAACTATGGTATACCATAGTCTAAGATTGTTAGTTCATTGAAATAAATAATATATATGATGAATTGTCTTAAATACATATATGTATTAATTTCATCTTGGCTCACGATTTAGGACATTTTTAGTAATAAAAATATTAATTTAAAAAAAGTTATATATTAATTATATAAAACGTTACTGATTTTGCGTGTAATGCAACCATTATTCTATGAGATTTAATTGGATTTTAACCTCCCTTTTCGACATAATACTGTCGGAGTCACTAATAAATAAGGGTATTGTAACTACACCAACTAACTACTTCAATTCGGTAATCATCCGTTGTATAAGACACAATCAATCTACACTGTCAAACTTTCACACATTTAACATATTTTTTTTTATCTTAGCGATATAATTTTTTTTGTTTCTTAATCTATTCCGATGAGAAACTTGGACTAGACAACTTTAGTATTTTATAGGATTTTTCTAATGATACTAGTTGTTTATAAAAATATTAATTGTACATATAAATTTCCTATAATATACATTTAATGGACATTATCTAATCATATAATTTCCACATTTAGACAACAGTTTCCGATTATATCTAACTAGAGAGAATACGCTGAAAGATATCCCAAGTTTATATTATTTCTTCTACCAAAACTGGATGGCGTATTCTGACATTATCTAATATAAATATTGATTTATTTATTCCTTTATCATGACATATATTTTAAAAATTTAGAAAATATTCTGAACAATTAAATGCATTCATTGAGTTAGAATCAACGTGAAAATTCAATGTTTCGTATTTATCCACTATCGTTATAACAGAAATATTTTTAATCATAATATTACCAATTGTGATGATTACAAGAGTTCCTTCTAAAAATCTTTAGAACTTGTGAATAAATTAAATCTAACCCTCATCTACGAATACAAAATTTTTATCCTCTTTTCCTGTTTGTTTCGTAAACAAAATATCTGCAAATATTTTCCTTTCCTTGATAATATTTATGATATTTTTCTTAATTAGTTTGTTTGTTTTAATCCGAACCAAAAATCACTTAAAACTTTATTAATGATTACTAGGCATATATCTTTAAAGAAGGTATTACTTACATATATTTTTAGTCGTTCGAGAATAAATCGTGTCTGGTTATAATTAATGTTTTTTTTTATCTAAAAAAATGAACTTTTTTTCCATAACTGCTTTATCTCAACTCTTCTTTCGTTTTCGAAAGTATAAAGATAATATATATTGTTCTTATTTTAATATTCATTGTATTCAATATTGAATCAATGATTTCCCCTTTTTATTTATCATTATTAAAACGATTTTTGTCTCATAATTAGTAATTTTACATTCTATCTTGTATAATCTCCGTAATGTTAAATTCTGGAATGGTTATATTAGTTTGATTTATATTTTTATTTATAAGTATATAATTTTTGTTGTTTGAATATTTTATTTTATAATGTATGATCCAAGTCGTAATAGTTATAAAATTACAAATAATTTTATTTTTATTAAATATGGATTTTTATACTTTTTTATTTTTTTAAAAATTAAAAGAAATTCTATATTACTATTCACGATTATTGAAGTAAACGAATTTATTTATTTTACATCATCGATTTCGGTTTTTAAAAAAACGTTATTTTTTAATTTTTATATTTTTTTTACCCATGAAGTACATAATTGTTTGCGGAGGAACAATATCTGGTATTGGCAAAGGTGTAGTTGGTAGTTCAATTGCAAAAATATTAGATACTTATGGTCATGTGGTTAATTTCATAAAAATCGATCCATATCTAAATGTTGATTGTGGAACCATTTCTCCAATAGATCATGGAGAAGTATTCGTTTTGAGAGATGGTGCAGAAGTAGATTTAGATTTTGGATCTTATGAAAGATTGTTGGATGTTTCATTTACTGTAGATAATTCTATTACTACGGGTAAAATTTACAAAGAAATTATAAAAAGAGAAAGAGAGGGTAAATATCTTGGAAAGACCGTTCAGTGTGTTCCACATGTAACAGATTTAATAATGGAGAAAATAATACATGGCGCACAGAAGCCATTGAAAAAGGGAATTGAAGGTGATGAATATGTTAATGCAGAAGTATGTATGGTAGAGCTTGGGGGTACTGTAGGTGATATAGAATCTAATATTTTCTGTGAAGCTTTAAGACAACTAAAGTTGAAGGTTGGAAAAGAAAATATTTTATTTATTTCAGTGGATTATCTTCCTACTCTATCCAATGGAGAAATAAAAACAAAACTTATTCAAAATGCTTCTAAAAAGCAAAACTTATTGGGTATAAATCCCGATATTATTGTATGCAACTCTTCTGAAAGTTTAGATGATGGTATAAGATCTAAAATATCTAATTTTTGCGAAGTTGCTAAAGATTCTGTATTTTATTCTCCAGTGGTTAAAAACACAGAAGAAATACCAGAAATTTTAGAAAAACAAAATATTTATAAAATAATTTCTGACCAGCTGAAATTAATCAAGAAGAAGGAAGGCATTATAAAATCTGATAATCCAACTGAAGAATATGACAGGGAGGTAAGTATTGGTGTAATAGGAAAATATACAGAAAATGTAGATGCTTATTTGTCTATTAACAAAGCTTTGACGTTTTCTGCGCAAGAATTAAAAACTAACATCAAAATAAAATACATCAACTCTGATCTATTTGAAGAAAATGGAAATTATGATCTTAGTGGTGTTGATGGAGTTATAATACCAGGTGGTTTTGGTAGCAGAGGAACAGAAGGTAAAATTAATGCCATTAGAATTGCAAGAGAACAAAATATACCTTTGTTGGGAATATGCTTAGGATTTCAATTATCAGTAATAGAATTCTGTAGAAACGTTCTTGGTATTAATGATGCTACATCTGCTGAATTTGATCCTGATTCAAATAATCCTGTGATTATTTATATGGGAGAACATAATAAAGAAATAGGTGGTACTATGAGATTGGGTGATGTTAAAACCTATTTTAGGCGTGAAGGAAGGGTTAAAAAGGTATTTAACAATAAAGAATACATAACTGAAAGACATCGTCATAGATACGAAGTAAATATAAAATACATCGAAGAGATAGAAAAGAATGGTATGCACTTCGTAGCAACAGATAAAATAGGAAAGAGAATGGAAATTTTAGAAATCCCCAATTTAAAATTTTTCGTTGGAACTCAATACCATCCAGAATTGACGGCTAGAAAAAATAAGCCCAATAAAATTTTCACTGAATTTTTAAAATCCTCAATAGAAGAATAAAAAATCAAAATTAAAAAAATTTTTTTTATTCAAAGTAAGAAACTTACTAATAATATCTCCGTGAAAATTTTTTTTCTTCTGGCGGAATATAAAATAATTTATTAATTATCATCATCGTTATTGATTATTAAAATAGTAAAATATAAAACTTATTATAATATTTTATTTAAAAAGATAAAAAATAAATAAATCTAAGAATATACACTATTCCCTAATAGCTGTATATCACTATATCTTTAGTTTAAATAAAACATACAAATATACTGCACTAGAAAAAACGAATATCAAAGATGAAATTATTAAAATATTTCTACATATTTTTGCATAATAATAATAATCTTCAATTTTTTTATATATATTTTTAAGTTTATTGTTATTAGATATTATATTTGCTATAATATGTCTTTTATTTTCATTATTCGGAAAAATGTTTTTATGATTGTTCTTCTTATATACCTCATTTCCATGATCTTTTTTACTATTATGCTCTTTTTTATAAGATCTTTCATTTTTAAATGAAATATATTCTTTTTTTTCATGAGAAATAATATTTTTACAATGTTTTATCATAAAAAATAGATTTTTTCTTATTTCTTTTCTTAATTCTGATATTTTATTATTGCCTTTATAAGTTTCTAGATAGAAGTAAATCTTCTGATTGTTTTCTAAAGTTATTATTATTTTAAATTTATTATAATAAATATTTTTAAATTTGATATATCCAACTAACAACATATATTTTCTACCGAAAATATCAGATTTTATAGTTTCATTTATAATATCATATTTAACAATATCTGTATTGCTATTAAGTGATTTATTATATTGGTTAATCAATGATTTTACGTGTATTGTAGTTATATGTTCTATATACAAAAAATATAATTTCGTAAAAAATTGTAAAAAAATATTCATTACATTTTTACAATAAAAAAATATTTATGAAGTCTTGAAATGGAAATTATCAAAAAAAAAGAAAGATACTTTTTACATTTACTTTAATTACAACAACAGAAGAGGCAGCAGTCCCAATGGTATTGATGTTAGTTTTGCTGTGCAGCTCTTCATACTAGATTTACTTTTAGAGCTATTAATTGGTTTTCCCGGTTCATACCCAGCTAAACAATCATCGAGTGTTACGAATTTATATCCTTTCTTTTTTCCTGTTTCAATTATTGTTTCTAGGGTAGGGAATTCTTTTTCTCTCTCATCATGCAATAAAAATATGAAAGAATCGTATTTTGGGTTCGATGAGTTTATTGTATTTTCTATTAATTCCGTGGCATCATCCGGATCTGCTGCTTCATCATAAAAACAATAACTGTACCCACTCTGTATTACTTTTTTCTTTTTGAAAGCATCGTAGACGGTTTCATTCACTACTCCATCTTCTACTGGCGCTCTTCCATATTTAATTTTGCATCCAGTTTCCCTTTCTACTGTAGCTACTTGAGTCCCAATATCTTCTTTTATATCATCATTATCCATATTTTCCCAGTCCCTCTGTGGGTTCACCCTGAGTCCTATTGAATGTCCTTCTTCTTCAGCTCTTCGTGCAATCGAAGAAATATTTCTTCTATTTATATTTTGAGTCGTGAAATGAAAAGTTGCTTTTATATCATTTTCTTCTAATATATCTAAAATCCTATCGGTGTATGCTGTAGGCCCATCATCAAATGTTAATGCTATTGTACCAGCTTTTGTACATTTATCTGGGACACCAACGTAACATAATGCATTGAATATAAACAGTAATATCATAGGTATTTTAATCATATTATTTTTATTTATCAAAATGTTCTAGAACACTTGAGCTTTTTCTATATTAGGTAATCAACAAATACGAATATTTGATAAATTTACTAACGTGTATTTTAAATGATGTTTAAAAATGATTCTAAATACTATTAAACTACCTATTAAGAATATGTGTTCTATCTTTATTAATTTTATATTTATATAATTTATATAAAAAATAAAGCAATCATAATCTAAAAATATTTGAAATAAAAATCAATTTAATTTACTTACATTCTCTTAAATATTATTCTTACAATTATAAATATTTCAATGGGAAAGGAATATAATAAGGATGTGTTGTAAAAAGTATCTTAAATAAAATTTTTTATGTTAAAAAAAATATTTCAACAACTTTAATATCAATGTTAAAATATTATCAATTATCTAACTAATATTCCATTTATCTTATATACCATCCAATATCTATTATGCATTGTAACTATTATATTGCTTAAAAAAATTATGATCATATAATCTTTAGAAAATTATATTGAGTATTGTTATATATTGAAATTTTGGGACTCCTAAACTTTAAGGTCTACCAGTAAGGGTAGTACCTTGGAGTTTAAAAACACCACAAAACAACACTGAAAGATATTGGATAAAAGTTATTTAATTTTAAATATCAATTAGTATTTTTATTATCTCAAT